>JAPXFQ010001100.1:27500-65000 GCA_028564705.1 Apricaphanius iberus | reverse complement strand
ATCTTTCTCAAAATAAGAAACTTTCACTTATTTTCACTTATTTTTAGCTTTATTTAGGTCTACAAATTATTCTTATTTGAAGAGATCTTAGTAAGAAAAATGTACTGACTGCATGGACAGATAATTTCAGTTGTTTCCAGCAAACTTAACTAAAGACAAGTTTATTTATCTAGTATTAAGGAGGTGTATGTGCATCTCAAAAAGAATATTCATAATGATCCCCATGTTTCTGTGCAAGGTAAGGGTAAAACACATTTAAGTCGTAGAAAAGTTTAACTACCAAAGAATCTATCTTGACTCACAACTCCTTTTTAAACGACGGGTAAAAAACATTAAACAGAGTAAAGTTAACCTTGTCCAACTTTCGGTTTATCACAAACTAGTGCTGTGTTGAAAAAATCCATTCTGAAATGATTCTTATACGAATAGAATCAATTCAAGTTCAGAAATCCATTTTATTTTTTTTAAATAGTTTGCCTCTATTTTACAGCTAAAATAGGAAGGAAAAATCCAGACATCCGTTTTAAGGTTTAGCTCTGAAAGAGTAAATACAGTTTCCCCTGGTGAACTGTTACTCAGTGTTAGGTCATTGAATTACAGGCATATAATTAAGATAACAGCTTAAAAACAACATTTTTACAGCACTGATATCCAGAATAAACACGGAGCTTTTTTATTGTCCCCTGGGATTATGTGCAATATTCTGGCTGTACTCAATAGAACGCCTGGAACCATGTTTAGGTGTCAGGAGAAGGAATGGGAAAGTCAGGCGGGATAACATTATTAGCGTCGGAACGCTAGCAGCTTCTGGTGCTTCATTGCTGAGGAGACATTTTAATATTTGACCTTTGACCCCCAGCTTGTTCTGACGTTAGCTTCTCCTCCTAATCTCCACCTTCTCTGTGTTTCAGGAGCAGAAGAACCTGAGGGTAGATTCAGAATGGACGGGTGGCGGAGTCTGCTGCTTTGCCTCATCGTGGCTGCATGTTTCCGTGGCGACGCGGCACAGACGACAGGTAGGTGCGGTAGCTCCGCCTCGCTTCACGTTCCCACGCTTCAGCGTAACGCACAACGTCACTACTATCACAGCCTCACCTGCATGCAGCTGCTCCACCTTCACTCAGCACAGCTGCACCGGTAGAACCAAGGTTTTCCTTGTCTTAGCAGCACTGATACTACCAACAACACTTTTAAAGTGGGGTTAGCTGGTGTAGCTCTGGGCAGTCAGTATGTTTCCAGCTGTACATCCTGGTCAGACAGATTCCAGTGTGCAGGATCAGAAGGAAATCCTGCAGGAATGACGGAAGATTAGATCCAAAGCCTGCTAAAATGTGAGGATTTGAGCTGCAGGCGTTTCTGCTTCACATCTGATTGGTTCTACAGTGGAGCCCCGCCTTTTTACAGTTTAGTATTTGCCAAATTTTCACAGAAAACGTAAAGTGTTCACGGATGTACGACGTTACTCACCGCTCAAAGACTAAAAAAAAAGGTTTTCATAGCAGTGTTCAGTTTCCTTGGTGCTGATTGGCTGTAGCCCCAAACGAGGGGGAGAGATGAGGAAATCTGTAGTCATTAGCTTCTTTTTCAGAGCATATTGAGGTATATTTAAGCCATTAAAATAAGGAGTTGGAAGCGTTTCTAGAGGTGGTCTCTAGTATTTGCAGATGATCCGCCAGGCTCCCTGACCCCCCGTCCAATTACTCATTTCTGGCATGCATCGCGTTCATTTCCTCACCCAGACAAGTTTGGAGCCACTTGGAGTCCTACAGGAGAAGTTTATATCCATTGGTGATCAGCGTATCAGTGTATAAAGGGAACAGCCTTTAAATAAAGGATTATCCACCACAAAACCCCTACATTTCACCAATGTTTTGTTATCAATCACTAGCTCTATTCCCCTGGGAGTTCAGAGCGTCTCAGATGCTGCACTGTTGCATCCCTGGGTGTTTTACAGGCTTTTAATCCAATTGATTTCAATTTATAATAACCCCCATCCCAGCTGTAGTCTGAGCCAGATGAAGCACTTTAAAAGGGATCCTGTGGAAACTGAACTTAGTCCACCTGAGCCCCTTCCAAACAGGCCATGAAAAATTTTATTTTTCCGGACTTCGAGTCTGACAGCAAACATTCTGCCCCTGCGCGGCTAATCTTTACCGGTTCATTATCGCATGACCCCGTAGCAAACAAGACCGGATGTGTTCAGAATATCATTTCGAGTTCCACACAGGCAATTGTATCCATCATATCCGGATATAACCCCAGCTAAAAGGTTCCGGTAAAACTGTGGTGTATTTAAAAAGACAACTACAATTAAAGACCAAATGGAAAATGTCAGAGAATATTCCTGTCGTGATTTGAAGATCGCACCCAGACACAGAGTAAGGTTTTTACTGGTAATTTACCATTTTAATCCAAGATATTTCCACACAGAAGAGGGACAATGACTGGGTCACGAAATATGGGAAGGTTTGACGAGAAAATGGCAACATTGTGGTATATAAAGGGCAGGACAAGACTAATGAGACAATACAAGACAGGTGAAAGTAATTAGGTCCCAGGGAGACAGGCTTTGGTCATTTTGTTTGTGCAATTTGGGAACAAGCAAACATGAACCATGATGATGACTGCAGTAGTTCTGTCCAACCAACCGCCGTAGAGCAGAAAGTCCTGATCAGACTACAGCTGAGACGTTATTGGAATCACTGGTTGGTGAAAATTAGATTAAAAGCCTGTAAAACGCCCTGAAGACAACAACACATCACCTCTGAGACGTTCTGAACTCACAGGGGAATAGAGCTAGTGATTGATAACCAAACATTGTTGAAATGAAGGAGTTCAGTGGCAGATAATTCCTTGTTTAGAGGCTGAGCTTTAGCTGCACCAACTACTCCCATTATATGGATATAAATGGAGGACTCCAACCGGCTCCATACTTGTCGAGGTGGATAAATCAACGTAATGCATGCTAGAAGTAAGGTCTAGGTTGAGAAAAAATGGTACTGTGCCTTTAAATGTTTCCCCTGTAAATGTTTCTGGTTTGTTCAGATTCTTTTGATTCTCTGGTTGGAGAACCAGTGTCTCAAACGACTGGTTGTCTAATCTGAGAAGCTGTCTGCTCAGAGCTGTTCCATAAGTCTAAGCTGTAGTATGAACTGAGGTCTAAATTAAGGGAAGTTCTCTGTACGCCCTGAAGGATGAGAGCACCAGCTGGAAGCTTGTTTCCTCACACCCTGATGCTGTCCAGAACCTTTCCAGGACTGGACTGAGTCAGGAATCACGCTGCTTGGTTTTCCTCCACCTTTCACGAAACACAATCAGATCACCGCCTCTATCCGAGTGTCACGCTTCCTGACCTGCGGCTGATGCAGAGGTCCACTCCAACACTCTGGTTAGGTTCTATTAGGTTCTATAAGACGTCTCCATGACCTCTACCCCTCCCGTCAGTCTGCACCCAAGAGGCCGTAGCTGACATGGTCTTCATGGTGGACGGCTCGTGGAGCATCGGCAATGAGAACTTCGAACAGATCCGTCAGTTTCTCTACACCCTGGTCGACAGCTTCGGCATCGGTCCTGATCACATCCGGGTCGGCCTGGTCCAGTACAGCTCCAATCCGCGTACAGAGTTCCAGCTCAACACCTTCCAGAACAAGAGGGGGATCCTGGAGTACATCAAGAAGCTCTCTTACTTGGGAGGAGGAACCAATACTGGGAAAGGATTGGACTTCGTAATGCAGGAGCACTTTGTGGAATCAGCCGGGAGCCGAGCGAGGCAGAACGTGCCGCAGATCGCTGTGGTCATCACCGACGGTAAATCCCAGGATGAAGTGGAGCTCCACGCGGAGAGGCTGAGGAGCAAGGGGATCGTTGTGTACGCCATCGGCATCAAAGATGCAGACGAAGACGAGCTGAAGCTGATAGCAAACAGGCCGCACAGTCAGCACGTCCACAGCGTGTCGGACTTCAACGCCCTGCAGGGGATCTCTCAGAACATCGTCCAGACGCTCTGCACCACCGTGGAGGAGGTCAAGAGACAACTCCAGCAGCTGTCTCGAGGTAAAGAGCTGTAGATCACATAGAGGACTCTGATTGGTCCATTTCTATTAGGATGAAACCAATTTAGCTGAACCACGTGGTTCCTGGGGTAGAGATGGTTCTGAGGTCCTGATCCAGTATCTGTGAAGACGTTTATTTACTTTCAGCCCATTTTGACAGATGTTGTCCTCTCCAACGTCTAGTTCACAACAAAAGTCAACGCAAACACGTGCAAGTCATTTCCAGTTATAGTGATTGAACGTCTCGTTTTGTTTTCGTTTCGTTCCAACCTCAACTTGAGAGGATTTTTTTCAGGATGAACAGAATCATTGAGCAAGAGCTACTTTCTACCTGAAAGCAGTTTTCTTTTGGTAGTAGATAGCTACTAGCCTCGCCAGCAGTCCTCCACAGTCTGGCCGTTACCCATAGATATAGCTCAGCCTGAGGGGCGATATCTATGGTTGTCTTTCAAACTGTCTCTGTACACAGTAGGACAGCGTTGGGACCAATCAGACCAACAACCAATGGCACATATTCATAGCGAGGGAAATCAGTAAATGTAGCAGTCGAAACAAAGTATTTTATGCCTTTAACTGCTCATCTCCTTTCTGATGTAATGGCGCTAAGCTCGCTCAGTGTGTCTACAAACGTAGAGCGCTCTGATTGGCCCAGCCTACACTTAACCGAGCCAGCGGTAGAACTGCTGAGGCTACAATGTAGCAGATAAAAATCGTTTGCAACTTTGTTTGTCTAGATTATAGGCTAGATTAATATAGAAATGGTTGAGAATATCCTAGACTAGTTTATATTTCAACTTTATTCAAAAGGAAGGTTTTAAGTCTGCCTCACCATCTAAAACTGATCCGGTTCCACGGCAGAGGAGCCGGATAACTAAAAGTTCTGCCTTCATGAACCTGGAAAGTAACATTTTGCTGAGGAATAGAAGGTGGATCATCTACCGGTGAGTGCCAGTCATCTCCTACGGAAGCTTTGCTCCGTTGGTCACTTCTCTGAAGCACAAAAATCTCTGTGGTTTAAAGGATGTCCAGTTTTAACACTTGTAGGTAAAAAAAAACTGGTTCCTGTGGTCAGAAACATTTGGTACTTAGAAACACTCGGTGCTCAGAAATGCTTGTTGGTCAGAAACACTTATTAATCAGAAAAACTCTTTTTTTCCAAACACACTCATGTCTTAGTTCTTTAAAAACATTCGTTGGTCAGAAATCCAAAGACATTCTCAGCAGAGAGACATAGTCCCTCCAGGATCTTCGGGGTCCTCTTCTGGGCCTCCTCCCTGTGGGATGTGTCCAGAACACCTCAGCAGGGAGGCGTCTGTTCTGACCAGATACGCGAGCCACCTCAACTGGCTTCTCTCAATATGGAGGAAGAGCAGCAGCTCTACTCTGAGCCCCTATTAGATGACCGAGCTCTCCCTTATCTCTAAGGGAGAGCTCTGACACCCTGTAGAGGAAAAACATTTCAGCTGCTTATCCATGATTTCATTCATCCGGTCTGTAACCAAACCCACTAGTAGAACCAGTCTACAACGTGTTTGACTTTCTTCTTCTTCTTTTGCAGAATGTGCCAAAGCCACTACGGCTGACATTGTCTTCCTGGTTGACGGCTCCTCTAGCATTGGCATCGCCGGTTTCAAGGAAGTTCGGTCGTTTCTGCGAAACGTTGTCTTGGGCCTTGACATTGGCCCAGACAAAGTGCGGATCGGCCTGGCTCAGTACAGCACCAAGCCCCACAAAGAGTTCCTGCTGAACGAGCACCTGGACGCCACGTCTCTGCTGGCAGCAATACAGAGATTGCCCTACCGCACTGGAGAAACATTCACCGGCAAGGCCATCGACTTCCTGATTTCTGAGTACTTCATGGAGGAGGCAGGGAGCCGGATGAATCAGCGAGTGCCTCAGATCGCTGTGATCATGACTGATGGAGACTCTCAAGACGAGGTAGAGGAGCCGGCCCAACGACTGCGAGATCTGGGGGTCATTGTCTTCGCCATCGGGGTGGGAAAGGCCCAGAAGGAGGAGCTGGAGCAAATCGCTAACCAACCTTCACAGCGCTTCCTGTTCACCATTGACAGTTACGAGGCCCTCAAGACGCTGACGGGGGGTCTGCTGCAAACTGTCTGCGTCTCCATGGAGGACCAAAGACAAGGTGAGCCAAAGAGCTTTACTGAACCTTCAGAAGATGAAGACCCAATCCTTTCATTTCTGAAGGTGCAGCACATCTGGACAAATCAATCTCTCATGATTAAATATCTAATAATTATTAGATATCTGTACTTCAGCGGACAGTCATAGTTCTCAGCCTCTAATTTCATCACTTTCACACATTGATCCACATAAGCACCACCCTAAAATCTCACAGAATAGCCAAAAAATAAGCTTTTTTATAGAAAATTATATATGTGAAACAAATGCATGTATTTTTATGGTTCTTTAGGATATAAACCAGTAATCAATACTAGACTTCCGCTTCTTGGAGTTCTATGTTTCGCATAGTTGCTCAAACTGTCCTTACAGCAGGATGTGCTGAGTTCTGCCTTCTGTGATGGTTGAGGTCAGTCAGCAGAGATACAGTCTTTACTTCGTCCAGTATAGAGTTCTTTGTGGGTGAGCTTGGAGTTTACATGTTTAACATGTCTAACCTTGAAGCCAGAACTCAGTCGATGTTTTTGTTTCTTTCAGCTTTGGCAGAGAAGTTTGCTGACATCTTCTTCCTCGTGGACGGCAGTATGAATCCCTTTCAGTTCCAGCAGGTCAAAACCGTCCTCAACCAACTGTCCAATCAGCTCAACTTTGGAGCTGCTGCCTATCGCCTGGGCTTGGCTCAGTATACAGAAGAAGTGAAGGTGGAGTTTCTGCTCAACACGCACCAAACCAAAAAGCAGACCCAGGCAGCGGTGCGGCTCTTCCAACATCTCCAGCTTCCGTATACCACAAGTCGAAACCTAGGTGCCGCCTTGGCCTACGCCAGCGCCAACTTCTTCACCAAAGAAGCAGGAAGCCGAGCAGATCTAGGCTACAGACGGTTCCTTTTTGTGATAAGTGGGAGAGATTCAAGTGACCCCGTGTATAAACAATCCCGTTTAATCAATTCAGCAGGCATCACTGTGGTGGGAATGAGCCTCGGAGCTTCCATGGAAGAGCTACGTGTGGTTGCCACTTCACCACACGTTTACCAGTTCAACACCACTATTACTCCTCTGCTCAAACAGATCATTGAAACCGAGGAACCGGATACTTTTCTGACTGGAGGTTAGTTTCACTCTGCAACCTTGTTATCCACTGCTGTAGCTCCTTGAGGTAAGATTTCAGATGTTGCCCAGAGTCTGCTATGACATAAGCATCAGTTAATCTGATCAGTTTGAAAAATATCTGCCTTTTTAGAAAGATTTTTAGAAGCAAGAGAAGAGTGGGAATTTGATACCATCCCAGGCTACCACTACCCAATTAACCTAATTAACATAAAATATGACGTTAGTGTTGTGGCTACAGAAACTTTCAATGCCATTTATTGAACCAACAAGAATAATCAAGACCTTTTCCAATGGCTGCCTTACTTACTTTTGTGGTTTTCCAGTATTATGTGTACCCTTCACGTGGCTGGGTACCTCATTGTGAGCTTGGCTGACTCCAGGGGCTGTGTCGTGATTCAGGGAGAGAGCTGCAAATCTGTTATTCAGGGGAATCCCAGGGGGTTGGTGATTTTTTTTTATGTTTCGCAGGTGTAGGTGAGCGTGTAAACCTTTTTTTTATTCCAGGGGGAGAAATATCTCTTGCTTTAAATTGGGACATTTTTTAGAGGGTTAGGGTTAGGGGTGAGGCTTTTTAGCATTTTAAGGCTGGAAATTGTTCTTCATAGTTTGAATGTGGTGTCCTACCTTGATGGTGATGGAACAGTGGGGTTCTGTGGCT
This sequence comes from Apricaphanius iberus, assembly GCA_028564705.1. NCBI lineage: Eukaryota > Metazoa > Chordata > Actinopteri > Cyprinodontiformes > Aphaniidae > Apricaphanius > Apricaphanius iberus. Next base: position 57,039 of record JAPXFQ010001100.1, on the reverse strand, counting down.
GCTGATTGAGACCAGATCGAGTGAGCACGGGGCTGCCAGGTTCTCATTCCATCCGTGTCCCATGTCCATCCGGTAGTGTTGTCTCATTAATCTCTAGATTTACTTCCAGAAGGCATAATTTTGGAGCTGTTTTTCCAAGGCATCCTGTCTCTGGAGCAGGGGGTAAGGACAGACAGGGGACTTCCAGAATGGTTGTAAAGAGAAATAGCTGACAAAAAGCTGCAGCTTTCTTTGCAATTCATCTGCTTTATTTAACGTAATCTGCGGGATGAACAACCTTAAACAAAATCTGGCGTAGACTTTAATAATCTACAATCACAATGGATGCCAACATGAATGCAGTGGCTGAAACTGTACTTAATCTGTAATTAATCTTAATAACTGGACAGCACTCTGTTTTTCTAAATATTGTACACGATGTATATATTTTTCTTTTCTAAAAATTGTGTTTCTGTTATGTGTCCTGCCTTTTTGGTATATGTGTTTATTTGCTGCTGTTACGTCCAAATTTTCCGTTGCGGGACAATTAAACTTTTATTCTATTCTATTCTAAACAAGCAGTGACAACAGTTATGAACATCTTCAGATCTTATGTTATAGGACATGGAGCACAGCAGGACTGCATACCAACTCACCACTTTGAACATGAAACTGTTGAATGCATGAAATGAGTGTAGCTGTGTGAAACTCAGTGTTCACTTTCTACACCGCTACTCACTCTCCATGAAGTAAATAGTAACAAAAACACAAATCAAATGAAAGTTTTTAGCTTTATGGAGGATGAAGTAAATGTTAGGAGAGTTTCAGTATTTTCAGTCTTGGTCAGGACAGTTTAATGAATATCATTCTCCATTAAGCCAAGTTGAGTACATGACATAATCTTGGATTTCTCTGCAGATTGTAGAGCTGCCAAACTGGCCGACATTGTTTTCATCATCGACGAGTCGGGAAGCATCGGAGTCCCAAACTTCCAGCTGGTGCGCTCCTTTCTATACTCCCTCATTAACAGCCTGGAAATCAGTTCAAACAGAGTCAGAGTGGGTATCGTGACGTACAACACAAAACCTACAGCTCAGGTCTACCTCAACACATTCAAGAACAAAGGTGATCTGCTGAACTTCATCAAAATCCTGCCTTACCGTGGAGGTGGTACGAACACGGGGGCTGCCCTGAACTTTACACGAGAAAATCTCTTCAGCATGGAAAACGGATCCAGGAAGGATAAGGGTGTGCAGCAGGTCGCTGTGGTAATCACCGATGGAGAGTCTCAGGACAACGTGAGCCAAGCAGCAGCTGATCTCCGACGTGAAGGAGTCACCGTTTATTCCGTGGGGGTGCAGAACGCCACCGAGGACGAGTTGAGAGAAATTGCCTCCTACCCTCCACAGAAGCATGTGTTCATCGTGGACAGCTTCGCCAAACTGAAATCCCTGGAGCAGAGCTTGCAGAAATCTCTCTGCTTCAACATTATCCGCCAGGCGGTCTCAGTCAGTGCCAGAAGATCCGGCATCAAGGAAGGTCAGCAACAGCGTCTCCTGACTACAAGGACTTTGAAATGTTTAGAGTTCGACAAGCTTGAACTATTCTCATGTTTGTGTTTCATTCACAGGCTGCGTTCAGACAGATGAAGCGGACATCTTCTTCCTCATTGACCACTCTGGCAGCATCTATCCACAGGATTTTCAGGACATGAAGAAGTTCATGCTTGAGTTTATCGACACTTTCCGTATCGGCCCACAACATGTCCGTTTAGGAGTAGTAAAATACGCAGATTCGCCAAAACTAGAGTTTGATCTGACGACCCACATGGATAAGGAGACGCTAGAGAAAGCTGTGGAGGAAATCCAACAGGTGGGAGGCGGTACAGAGACTGGGAGAGCTCTGAATTTCATGGGTCCACTCTTTGAGAGAGCCATGAAGACCCGAGGGCACAAAGTTTCTGAATACCTGGTTGTCATCACTGATGGGGAGTCCTCAGATAAGGTCAAGGCTCCTGCAGAGGCTCTGAGGGCGCAGGGCGTGACCATCTATGCCATCGGAGTCAAGGATGCGAACATGAATGAACTGGAAGAGATTTCTGGCAACCCTAGGAGGATGTTCTTCGTCAACAATTTTGATGCTCTGAATCCAATCAAGTATGATATAATTACTGACATCTGCACTACAGATGGTAAGTCGATTTATTTGAGAGCGTTTCAAATATTTTCTGTGAAGTGGAAAGTAGACGTCTCCCCAAAAAGTTTGGAGGATGTTTAACGTTTCTTTAGAGTCTCTTTAGAGATCGTTGACATTTTGAATATTTCAGGTCACCCTGATGTCATGGTCCGACGTCTGTTTCCATCTGTTCACAGTTTGTAAAGACGTACCAGGTGACCTGCTGTTCCTCATTGACAGCTCTGGAAGTATTTATCCAGAGGACTACGACAAAATGAAGGATTTCATGAAATCTGTCATCAGCACATCCTTTGTAAGCAAGAATGAGGTTCACATTGGTGTGATGCAGTTCGCGAGCATCCAGAAGCTTGAGTTCTCCCTCAGGAAATACTTCACCAAAACCGAGATTTTAGCGGCGGTTGACAGCATGGTGCAAATTGGAGGAGGAACACTCACAGGTGGAGCCATCTCAGAGGTGTCTCAGTACTTCGATCCAAAAGAAGGAGGACGTCCAGACCTGCCGCAGAGGCTTATAGTGATCACCGATGGCGAGGCTCAAGACGAAGTTAAAGGACCAGCAGCGGCGCTTAGAGCCAATGGAGTTCTGGTGTACGCCATTGGAGTTATGGAAGCCAACACCACCCAGCTGCTGGAGATCAGCGGATCGACGGAGAGGATGTATGTCGAGAGAGACTTCGATGGCCTGAAGGACCTGGAGAGACAGGTTTCCCTGGAGCTGTGTGACCCAGAGAGAGGTGAGGAAAAAATGTTATACCTTTTCTACTTTGCTATTTCTTGAAGACGCAGCATGTGATTAGATGTAATCGAGGCACCACATCTATTTTAAAATAATCTAGACATTTCAGTCTCTTCTGGAGGGATATAAGCTCAAACACTGGAGCAAGTAATTGCAACGCACATGGCAAACAAAACACAGAAACTTCGCCTTAAAATATAAAAGGGTTTTCATAACAAAATTGATTAACCTTTAAGCCAACTTATTTCATCAATAATCCCCATCTATTATAAGCATGCAATCTACAACTACCGAAATTATCCTGGAAAATGTCTAATATATGAGGCCAAATCAACAATTGACGGTAACAGAATAACAAAGAGTTAAATAATCATCAGTGCATCGCTTCAAAGCTGCCGGTTATTGACCCGGCAGCGTGTGTTATGTCTGTACATGTGTCGGGCGTTGTCTATCCTTGCAATCAGCTCAGTGGAATAACGAAAACAAAGAGATCGACCCCTTGGCCCTCAAGGTTACCCTAAGCTAACAGTAAAGTTGGTGTGGAGACAAACGGACATTGGGTATTAGCTTTTAGCAGACAATGGCAGACCAGACGGAGCAGAAAGCATGCAAAAACAGCTAAATGCCAGTGTGTGGCGCTGCCAATTAGTGATGAGCTAACGGTGGTTTAAGAGTTTACATACCAACCAAAAGACGAGGTCTAACTCACCAGACTTAACTCCTCTACCAAAACTTTTTAGAACTAAAGATCGGATTTATCTGACTTTGGTCATGGTTTTCCCGTCTTTGCCAGTCCACAACGAGTGATGGAGGAAAGGGGAGAAACTGTCCAAACCGTGAGCAAAGCTTTTTAGGAGGTCCGAATTGAGAAACACATTCTGATTCAGGCTGTCTTCAGCCTTGGTAGAGCTATAGCTTCCAGTTTTCAGGGGAGTTCTACCTGTTCCAGCAGATTAGAACAAAAGAGTGAAATTTTGATCGTAATTGGTTCAGCGTCTCCGTTCAGCTCAGCGGTGAGCAGGAAAGGCGCCTGAATTCCTCTTCTGGACCCCTTTTATCAACTCTGTGATGTCGTCAGTGGCCACAGACCAATGAGAATGCTCTAAGGGCAGTGCAAAGGGTGCTGGGAAATGCAATCCGTACAGTTTGTGGAAAATGAATCCCAACATATGAAAAGTATTTATTTGCTTTATAGTCCTTCTTAAATGTTCAGATAGGAAATTAATGTTGATACCAGGCAAAAAACTAACCTGAGTAATTACGATAGTTTAAAAATAATTATTTCATTTATGAAGGTGAAAAAATAACGACCAGTTGTTCCTAGTACTGGTGGTTATTGAAGAGAAGTCCGATTCCCAATCGCATTATCTGGGTCCTATTTTAGAAACTCCAGTTCGGTGTGATTCAAGTCGAGCTAAGGTGTATACGTGCGTTTCGAAAGGCTGATTTCGGACGGACTAAGACAATATCTCGTCATTCAAACGCACTAACTGTTGTCTAAATTTGGCAGGCAAACAAAACCTCCCCTGGAGCATTAAGCCGACAGAAGCGTCTTTATCCACCCTTTCTGTCTTGGCACATGGGACTACGAGCTCTCTGGACTGAGGCCCTGTCAACACGTAGCCGGGTATCTCACAAAACGGAGATATTTCTCTACGGTTTGGCCTGTCATCCACACGTAACCAGAGATTTTCGGCACCAAAAACGAATCTTTTCCGACCAATGTTGAGATATGCGTTTTTTTGAAAACAAATGCTCAAACATCACTTGTGCGACCTGTGTTTACTCTCAAAAACAGCATTTATGCCCTCAGAGCTGTTGTTCCATTGTTAAAGCGCATTTTGTTTGGTTGCTTTTATAAGCTGCATGACTGATAGAGGATAGAAAGTTACTCTGAGCGGATAAGATTTAGGAGAACCTACACCCCCCAGGGTTTGCCACGTCTATTAATGTGCTGAAAAATGCATTTATCCGGTTACGTGTGGATGGAGATTTTTTTTTCAAGGAGTAGAGGAAAATCTTTGTTTAAAAAAAACCCCGTCTTCGTGTGGACATGGCCTGAGAGAGAGTTCACGGACTCACTGCCATTGACGCGCACACACGCGCTGTTCACGACAATCACAGATACACAAACATTCCTGGATCGCAGCGTGCTAACTTTTTCCTCCCCTCGTCCACCTCGTAAACGTACTTCTTCATCTGCATATACGATGCGCCGCTCTTACTAGCCGCTACCACAGTTGACCCGAATCCTGTCTTCCTCTGTCTTGTGTTTTGCTTTTACTATCGGACGAGTTGTAATGATAATTTAAATTTCCTCTTACGTGGGACAATAAGGACATTTATTCAAGTAATTCATGATTCAACCTGGGGAGTGTTACTTGTTCACATAGGGTCGGGTAAACGTTTCTTCGTCTGACCAGTTTTTACTCTTTGATTTCCAGAGTGTAAGAAGACGCAGCAAGCAGACATCATCTTCCTGGTGGACGGCTCCACCAGCATAACTCTGCCCAAGTTTACAAGCATGCAGAAGTTCATGCAGTCCATGGTGAACCAAACCGCGGTCGGCAAAGACCTGACTCACTTTGGAGTCATCCTCTACTCCACCACCCCCAAGTCTATATTCACTCTGAACCAGTATAGCACCAGGCAAGAGGTGCTCAAAGCCATAGCAGACCTGAGGTCTCCACTCGGAGACACCTACACTGGACGGGCCCTGAAGTATTCGCTGCAGTTCTTCGGCGCTGAAAACGGAGGTCGGGGAGAGCTGAAGGTGCCTCAGATCCTCATGGTGATCACAGATGGAGACGCTACTGACCGCTACAGTCTGGAGGAGCCGTCCGTGGCGCTGAGGAACAAAGGGGTGAACGTGTTCAGCATCGGCGTGGAGGGAGCCAACGTGACCCAGCTGGAGATCATCGCCGGTCAGGATCAATCCAAGGTTTTCTACGTGGACAACTTCAAAGCTCTAGAAACCCTCTACAAGAACATCAGCCAGGTGCTCTGCAACTCCACCAAGCCGGGTAAGAGAGTCAGTCTGTCTTAATTTAATTCATCCAACGTTACAGGAACAACCTGGGCAGCTTTTAATTCTCCAAAGGACTGGGAACTGGAACCAGAACCAACATTCAGGCAGCTTTATTTCACTATAGGGCTTTGATTAAACGTTTATCTCTTACGAAATTATTAAACCAGATAAAAATATCAATCTTCACTAACCAAGTCTAAAAGCTGTTAAGGAAATGCCATAAGTACAGCTGCGTATTGATTCAAATTTCAAGAATTGATTCGATTCTGATTCTCAAGAGTTATAATCGATCATCACGATCTGATTTGACTCAATCTGTTCCAATTCAACATAAATATGGGTCGGTGCTATTAAAAACTTTTTTTTGGAGCTGATATCTCCTCCTCAAAACCACCAGTTTCACAGATAAAGTAAATGAACAAATTTCCATTATATAATACACCATGCATGCTTAAGAGAGTACCAAATACAACAATCAACATCAAATAGTATGATCACCTTTCAAGCAAAGTTGCATCTCAAAGTGGTTCACGCAAAGAAAAACTGTTTTAAAAATGCAATTCAACATAACATTCTGAAACAATTAACAGCTATAAGTAATAATTACAATAAAAAGGCAGTAAAACATTCTGATTAGTCAAAATTACATTTACAAAAGTAAAAGAGTAAAAAATGAACTAAAACTAGAATAAGACTAACTGATATCAAAATGTTGCAGAAGGCATGCATGGGATGAACTCAAACCTGAACCTATATGTTGGCCTTTTTAAAAGTAAAAGTTTTAAGCCTGATATTAAAAGTGTAGATGGAGTCAGCATCTATGGATCTCTCATCTTGTTAAAACAATAAATGTATCCGTAACATTATGATAAATTTGAAATTCACAAATACAGGGACTTGTGATTTAATACAGTCCTGTGATTATATCTTAGACTTAACTTTATTGATCTCTTTGGGATGAAGGAACTCTCCGAAGTTTCTCACAGTTGTGCTGTAGGTCAAAGTGAGAACATCTCAGGAACAGATTGTTAAATCACTTAGTTACTGTAGAGCAGAGATGGGCAACCCTGGTCCCCAAGGCCACAGTCCTTTAAAGTTTCCATGCAACCCTGCTGCATCACACCTGATTCAAATTAATTAGTGATTGTGCAGAACTTCATAGGCTGCTGGATCCATTTGATGTATTCCACAGCCCGTCAGCCATGACTTGCGCTCGAACCAACTTCTGCAAAAACTCCGGTTGTAGACCTTACTTTTCTCCTTGGTCTGCTGGTTGATGACAACGTCGGGCTTGTCGGGTCCCAACTCCTTAACCAGGATTTTTTCCTCCATTGGCCTTCTTGTAAACGGGTATATTAATAAGGATCTCACCGAATTTGGTGGAAGCTGCTCTTCGCCATACTCTTCGCTCGTTAAATTCGCCATCACTACACTGATTAACCGCGCAGCAAGCGTCAAAAGAAAAAAAACCTTGAATCTCGCGGTATTTTCTGCTGCTAGGGGCAGAATTTTCAGCGCCCCAACACCATATAATTCTGAGAGACTGATTGGCCGCATATTTTGCTTATTTGCCCTAGCAACAGTACATGACTGGCTATTTGGCTGCACTTCAGGGGCGCTTTTTCTCAGCGCCCCATGACAGAAATGATTCTGTCTGTCTGTGGAAATTCACTGGTGAATAAATGTCACTTGGTGGGAAATAAAAGGTATATCTTATTCATATCGCATGTAGGGACATACTGGTGGGTAAAACCAAATTAAAAACTTAATTTGTGAAAATATATTTGACATTTTTATCTCTAATTATCAGGGAGGGCGGTGCCCCAGCGCCCCCTTTAGGCCGGCCGCGCCTGGGAGATGGATTGACGCAGCGCCGCGATCCGTCCATGAAAGGGTTCTCCGTCACCTACGCAACGGCGGACAGTAGAGGTCCATTTTCTAACTCCGTCAATGTAGAGGGTATAGTTGTGATAGGTCAGTTCAGCAACAGCCAGAGATCGTTTCTCCAGAACGGGGCTCTATAGTCGCTGTAATCAGTAGTTAATGCAGCGTTTCTGAACATACTTTCTGTCGTTCATTGCTCCTTGATGGGAAACGCGTTCACAGGCTGAAGGAAAAAACAGAAACGACGTTGCGATAGTAGGCATAGCCGGCATGTCAAGTTAGCGCCCCCTGCTGTCCTGCTCAAGATTTGCTTTGCAACGCTGAAAAATAAATGGAGAACAGAGAGAAAGAAACAGAGAACTATATACGAAAAACGTCTCCGTCAATACGTTGGCGTGCAAATTTGCTGTTGGAGATGTATAAACTAGACTGTAGCCTTAAAACAGCTGTCTGGATTTTCCTATTTTAGCTGCAAAAAAGAGAAAACTGTGTTAAACTATTAAAAAGATTTTTGAACTTGTGAATCGATTAGATTTTTAGGATATTTATAAGAAGTGATTCAGAATGGATTTTTTTCCTTTTTTTGCTCACAGCAATACTGATAAGCATCAGAGAACAGCAGTCGGTTGTTAGACGTTGCATCTTCCGATTATTACTGTTTCTGTACCTAACTGAGCATTGCTGACACCTCTCCTCTTCTTGCTTCCACAGCTTGTGAGAAGCAGCAGGCTGACCTGGTTTTCCTTATCGATCAGTCCGGCAGCATCGCCACCAGCGACTACTCCATCATGAAGAACTTCACCCTCGGGCTGGTGAACAGCTTTAAAGTCAGCGAGGATTTGGTTCGGGTTGGGCTAGGCAAGTTCAGCGACAAATTCCAGCACGAGTTTTACCTCAACGAGTTCTACAAGGAGACGGAGGTAACTGAACACATCTTGAAGATGAGCCATGAGGGTGGAGGCACCAACATTGGACTGGCTCTGGACTCCATCAGGGAATACTTTGAGGCTTCCCGCGGCAGCCGTAGGTCTTTGGGGATCTCCCAGAATCTGGTGCTGATAACAGACGGAGATTCACAGGATGACGTGGAGCAGCCTGCCGATCGTCTCAGAAAGCTGGGGGTCGAGATGTTCGCCATCGGCGTTGGAGACGTCCATGACCTGCAGCTTCTGCAGATCACCAGGGATCCCAGAAAGCTGTTCACCGTGCAGAACTTCGGCAGCCTGGATGCAATCAAACAGAAAGTAGTGGACACCATCTGCAATTCCGAGCTTCCCTTAGATCCAACTGGTGAGTTACGGCTTTAATCCATGCGTTTTATTTTCCACGGTTATGGTGCATCAGAACCAAACATTAAGCTGTATCTTCCTGCAGACTGCACCATCGACATCGCCATTGGGTTCGATATCTCCCAACGAAGCACTGAGACTCGGGACATCAACCAAAGAAATCTCCAGGTCTTCCTGCCAGAGATCACCCAGTACCTCTCTTCGGTGCCCCGCCTGTGCTGCACCAACACGCCCATCAAAACCAACCTGGCCTACCGACTGGTGACCAGGGACGGGCGCACGTTGGACGACTTCAACTTTGAGGGCTACAATGAGGACGTGGTGAGAAAGGTCCTGTCTTCGAGCTTTAGGGAGCCGACTTTCTTCAACACGGCCCTGCTGAGATCCTTCCAGGAGAAGTTCAAGACCGAGTCCAGAGCAGGTGTGAAGGTGAGTCCAACGGTGGAAAAAACCTTCCGTCACTATCCGGGCTTTCTAAAGGATTCTGCTTCAAGACCAGGGTTCTCATTTATAAAACTTTGCGTAGAATTCTTACAAAAAACATAATGAAACCCTGCAAATTTAGAGATCAAACGTCGCATGGCTGCATTCAATCGCCACTTTATAAGGCAGGGCGATTTTATTAATACAGCAAACTTACAATGACTGTAATTCAAGGTGCTTCACATGATTCTCTAATAGAAAAAAAAACAAATGATAAAAGCATGGAAAGTAGAAACAGAAATTAAGAATAAAGCACGGAAAGAGAGTTCAACACAGGGAAAAGGAAAAACCAAAAACGGAAATTAAGGATCAAAATCGTTATGAACAAAGAAACAAACAAAACATATGATAAAAGCATGGATAAATAAATCAGAATCTTCCTAGAAATGTGCTCGCAGCCACGTTCTGCCATAAATGGACGATGCAAAGTGAATATTCTGAGGAAGCAGTTCCACAGAGTCTGAAGGAGGCACGGAAAACGGAAAGTCAATGTTTATCTATATAGAGCTTTATCAGCCAAAGGCGACACAATGCTTCAGATTAATAACAAATGTATAGTTAGCAATAAGAAAATGTGTAACAAGAGGCGAGTAAAAAGATTAAAAGAAATAAATTGCTTTAAACGGTCACAAGTAGCTCAATTAAATTAATCAAACATAGTTATATTAAAAATTATTATAAACAATATTTAAAAATATATGTAAAAAAATTATTGAAAATAATTTCTTATTTTACTATTATTATTACTTAGTTTATTTACTTTTTAACTAGAAAACTTAATAAAGTTACTTGAATAAACGTAATTAAATACCTTGTGACCAAGTAAAGCAATTTTTTTAAGTGGAGCTGCATATGATTTTTTTCAGTGTAGCTTATGCAGTTTTCAGACCCTGTTTTTTGTGCGAGCAGTAGAAGTGGATGATATGGCCTCAAATCCATGTGTGATAATGTTATGTATTGTGGTATATTCTTATATATATATGTGTGTGACAAAATGACTGCTTATGAACTGTGTCAGTTTCCAGATACATTGCAGCAGAACAACTTCAAAAAGCTTTAGAATGTCATTTAAAGCGAAATAAAAGTTCAAACTTTCCTGGTTACTTATTAAACAAAACAAAACAAAAAACCTGCATAAATTTGAATTACAAATGATTAAACAGGTTTCTTATCCATTACATAAAAACAACCTTTAAATGTTCAGTATCTAGTGTAACAACAAACCCTGACCATCAGCATGCATGCTTGGTTAAAAACGATCTCGGCCAAGCTTGGTGACATCATTGAAATTAATACCACAGTATGTTGGCTAAATGGAAATTATTTCTACTTTATACCTGTTATGTTGCCCTCTAGTAGTAAAGCAGCTTTATAGATGTGAGCCCAGGGCCATAACGGGAAGATCTTGTGATGAATAAACTCCATCTTATGTCTGTGTGTCGAACCTGGACCTGGTTTTTATATCTGAGGGATTAATGAAGCAAGGAAAGTTTGCTCAAAGATTCAAGCTGGAGGCTTTAAACGACGTCAAAGCAAAGCAAATATTTCAACAAACGAATGTTTCATCTGCTCCTTAGACAGATTGTTTGTTCCAAAGCTGCTGCTAACTCTCATGTTTTCCATCCGGACTTAAAGGAACCAACAGTTTCTTACATCTCAGGTTTTCAGGCTTTTTGCTCCACATATCAGAATAGAAACGAGACTCTCCCTCTACACGTTTAGTCTCTATGGTTCCTACCAACGTAAGGAGACTTCAGACTGAGGGTGCCGGTGTTCCTGCTGATGAGGAGGAGCTTTTCTTCCTCCCTATGTTGATCTAACCTGTGACCAACACTCCCCACCAGGTGCTGCTGATCTTCTCAGACGGACTGGATGAAGACGTGATGACGCTGGAGAGCCAATCCGAGATGATGCGGCAGTCAGGTAGAAAACGGAGGCGGATCGACGTCGTGCTTACCGTGGGCCTAAAAACAAAAAAAGTGACCTGTACGCTTGTGTCCAGGGGTCAGCGCGCTGCTCGTCGTCGCCCTGGAGGGCGTCCGTAACACCGCTCAGCTGCAGATGGTGGAGTTCGGCCGAGGCTTCGGGTACCACCTTCCTCTGAGCATCGCCATGCCGAGCATCGGGAGCACCATCCTCAAACAGATCGTAAGTCGCTCGTGTTTCACAGCTGGTCCAACTAAAAGTTCCTGCAAATCTGTAGAACAAACACGTTCAGCTTATTTATCATATCTGACCTCGAGGAACATGTGAGGTTAGTTGGGTTTGGTGGAGTTTCTTCTATGTTGGCAATGCATCTAGAATCATCAGAATATCTGCTTCGGATGCTTCTGTGGATGGAGACCAGGAGGGGGGGGGTGAGGGGGGGTGGAGGAAGTGTGATGCCCAAGTGAACCGGTTCAGGATCAGCTTCTAGGTGTTGTTCAGATGTTAGGCAAAACAATTCAATGTGCTTTACATGACTGAGTGGTGAAGACACCAAATACGTGACGAAAGAATCAATAAAATAAACATTCGCTACTTGAAGTAAAAAGATCATTTATAAAATAATATTTCTGTCGAATTATGAATATTAAAAACCGATAAAACATGGGAATCAGTTAATGAAAACAATAACAGTAATCAAAGAGAAAAGAAAACATTAAGCAGCTGAAGCATAAAAGAATATTAAATTATACATTAAAAACAGAACATTTAGCCCATTTATTAGCGGGGTTGAAATAGATGCTAGTTAAAGAGAAGGATGCCGTCCCACAGTAGTGTTTGACCAGCTCAACAATGAAGGCGCTGTTCTGTTCGTGTTCTTCAGTCCACGAAGCGAGTTCAACAAATCCAGGCTCATTTTAAACATCCTGGCTTAAATTATCCCAACAGTTTCAATCCAGGTTTATTCGGTTCCACCAACGAAGCTCAGTCTGATTCAATCCCCGCTGATTCCATCCAGGCTCATGTGCATCAGCGCTACATTAAAGGCAGCTGCTGTTAGTCGATGCTGGATCAGTGAGAACAGAAGGAAAGTAAAGAGGCACGACTTATTAATGCAGCCTATGAGCGTCATAATTACATCATAACCAATAAGGGGAACAGCAGCTGCTTTGGGTTATAATGTTGCTACACGGACGCCTTAGAGTGTGACACAGTGAGCGCTGAGAACAGCTTCTAAATTCATGTTAATAAATCATATTACCTGGTTGGGGAGGAAAAGATAATCTGGAGTCTGTTGGGAATTATTAAAACCAGAATATAACATTTTAAATGTGTTAGAACATGATTTAAGAAAGGATGTAAAAATATTTAATAAATAAATAAGAGCAGCTTCACGTCTTAAAAGTTACATTAATAAAGTATTTTATTGTGCACGTGTATTTTGTTACCAGTTATAAAGGAACTGTAAGGCTATTTTCACAAACTTAAACTGGACAGCATGACGATTTTATGGCTCCATCTTAGAGAAAAACTTATTTATTTGTGATAATTAATAATGTTTGGTGTGAGGAGCGACATGAGTGGAACAAAAAAGTAAAAATTAAATAAACTAAATGTTCTTCAAAATGGTAGAAGTAAAATAATTAGATTTAATAAATCATTAAATAATAAGGACTACATTTTAATAAAACTGAAATTCATTGCATAATTTAACCGTCATAAAGAAAGCTACAACAGATTTAATAACTTTCCATTGGAGGATGGCATCGTCCAATCATTTGATCTAAAGTATATGCATTAGCATTTGTTGTCATGGTGAATGGGCGGGGCTTCAGGTTGGCCTCATAAGTGGAGGCGTTTCTGGGGAATAGAGCCAGGATTGTACGCTTCGTTGTCGTTGTTAACTCGCTCCGTGGAATACACCCCTCCCTGGGGTCTTACGTGTTCACGTTCTCACGTCTCCGTTTAAAGTCGCATCTTGGACAGGTGGGCTGAGCCTGAAGAGCTCATGGAGATAGAAGATAAACAGTGATCACAAAAATACGATGCTTTAGAATAGAGGTGTTCGACTGATGCTTACTGCTTCGGCTACACTGACCTCCATGCTGATCAATATGCTGTTTTATATATCAAAAACGCCTAAAAAGGCCTCATTTACATCTTTGTTTAAGTAGAAGCTGTTTTCCGTATTGCTTTTTTTTTCACAAAGTCCCAACTCAAACTCAAAAGCAGAGAGGATTCGTTCAGTCTTCAACATCCAGGCTCTGACGCTATCAGGACATCAGCACTTCCAGCATTCCTCGGGTTCGGAGAAGAACATTCCCGTATGGTCGGGGATCCATCTGTGCCTTAAGTGGAGTCAGATGGATCTAGGGCCCAAGGCAACATCGTTGTGGAGCCGCCATTGTTACCGCGTTGTTACACACAATAACAGGGATAAAAGTAGACATGTATTATTGTAATTTATATCTGTGGATGTGATGATGAGCTGACCAACAAAAAATATTATTCTCAAAGATCATTAAAACAATACATTACTGGTAACAGTTAAACCAAGCTGATAATGTGTTGTTAGGACTTTGTACTTGATTGATGCTAAATAAATAAATAAAAATGTCTGACTGTATGGAGAATACTGACCAATACGATCCTGACTGGATTATTTTTTGTTTTGAGGAAGATTCATGAGGAGTTCATTAATACCACAAATCATCAGTTTGCTAAAGCTCTTCACATTTAGTCCTAAATTATTTAAAATGAATCTATTTCACCAATGTTAGTGATATTTGACAGACTTCACAGACATAAAATAATTTGAACTTTCTTTTTTCATGATTGGTTTATGGTTATTGCTGCCAAAGATAACAGTAGAAAATAATTGTCTAAGAAATTAGACAAAATATACATTTGGACTTAATCCAAAACATGTTAGCAAGCAAGTGACAATTGGCACACCAATAACTACATTAATGTTACTTTACATACGTCGATCTTCCTTCCCTGGGTGTATGACTGTTAGCTTACCTGTTGCGGATCAGCCAATCAGCTGGTTTGATTTAAAACAAATCAAACGTCTCAACGCAGCCCCTTCTTCCAGAATAGATTCAGTGCAAGAATCTTAAGAGAGACATCAGCCGACTGCGTATGTTGTTTACCCATGTAATATTTCATAATACTATTTCTTAAAAAGCTGTTTTAGTTCTAAGCCGAACTAGCTACGAGCTAACTGAGCTAACCTGGAGCTAACCAAAGCTAACGGAGGTTAGCAGGTGTTTTTTGAGCGACTCTGCTACCCGTCTTCCTTCTAAGCAAATTCAATAATTTTGTCAGATAAAATCATCAAGCCTTAAATAAACATTCTGGACACAACATAGGACTGTTAACGTGAGGCTGTGGCCTTCCATGGAGCTAGCAAGGGGAGCTAGCTTTTAGCCACCATTAGCCACCAGCGCTAGCACTGACAGCTCATCTAAAACATGTCAATCAAGGAAATGCCCCTAATTATTCATAGTTTCAAGATTAAATTTGATCTAAACAGAGTTGTCTTGACGATAATACTGACCCATTAAACCTAAAATGAATTTTGAACCAGAATGTAAACGTTTATTTCTGCTATGAAGTCGGCATTTTAAACATAGGAGCCAATGTGAAATAGCTCCTTTCTGGAGCCAATCCTAACTGCATTTCCCCCCCCCCCCCCCCCCGTACAGCCTAACCTGGAACTAACTGAAGCTAACGGCCGATGAGCTATCTGAGCTAACCTGGAAATAACTGAAGCTAACGGCCGATGAGCTATCTGAGCTAACCTGGAACTAACTGAAGCTAACGGCCGATGAGCTATCTGAGCTAACCTGGAACTAACTGAAGCTAACAGCCGATGAGCTATCTGAGCTAACCTGGAACTAACTGAAGCTAACGGCCGATGAGCTAACTGAGCTAACCTGGAACTAACTGAAGCTAACAGCCGATGAGCTGTCTGAGCTAACCTGGAACTAACTGAAGCTAACGGCCGATGAGCTAACTGAGCTAACCTGGAACTAACTGAAGCTAACGGCCGATGAGCTAACTGAGCTAACCTGGAACTAACTGAAGCTAACGGCCGATGAGCTAACTGAGCTAACCTGGAACTAACTGAAGCTAACGGCCGATGAGCTAACTGAGCTAACCTGGAACTATCTGAAGCTCACGGCCGACACTGGATCAGAGCTGGAAAGTCAAGTCCTGGTCGCATTTATCACTGCTGCCTTCCGTTCAGTTCAGGGCTTGGGTCATTGTTGCTTCAAGGTTCAAACATGTCCATATGATGTCATGTGGCTAGTTTTGGTCACATGTCTCTCGCTGAGACTTTAGAGGTCAGATAGGTGGAACCTGAGGTCAACAATTAGTAACTCTTAGACCTAGCATTGGTCGTTTATCTCGTCTCCTCTCAGGATCGGTAAAGTTACCCCGATTCCAGGTTCAGTAAAAAGAGGACGGAAGAACCACTCAGAAGGAGCACCGTGACGCTGTTAAAGCCCACGGTCGAGTGACAGTAATATGCAATCAGCCTAAACACTGCTTGTCTATTAAATAATAACTATTCCAATACGATTGTACAAAAAGCTCACAGTTTACCCGTAAATAGAAACACAACATAGAAACTCCAACACGGAGCGCTCAAGTGACACAGACTCACTTGAAGTTAAGAATCATGCATGCATAAAGTTACAAGGGAACTTCCTAATTCATTCCACCCAGGTTAGAAAATAAAAATAAATGAGAACAGTCTTACTTTAATGAGGAAGCTTCCAGGTGTAGAAGAAAAAGATACTTCTGACTGCGACGTAAAAACGCGAAGGGGAAATGGAGCGCAAAATGGGATGAAAAATATAAAAAGAGAGAGAGAGAGAGAGAGGTTCAGCGGACTGCGCAAATAGTTTGGGGGCCAGCCAAACTTTTGAAGGGGCTTGGTTGCAGAAAGGAGAAAAAGAGGTCTCTCCTGTGAAGTTCTGAAAGAACTTGACCACTCGTAGAAGCGAACTGGAAGAGAGATGATCTCCTTTTAGTCCGGGAGTCGAACCAGAGAGGACACAAAGTTCCAGGATTCAGAGATTTAAGAAAGGCGCCCGTGCTGTTCACTCCTACTTTGTGCGGATAGTACAAATCACACTGCACAGAACTGCAGCGGGTCTGTCAGATAGGCGCTCCTGCCAATCCACGTGACAGATTCTCCAGCGCTCAGCTGGGGAGGGGAAAGAGAGAGGCGCACGGCCCTACCATTGGCCCATTGGAATGATGCCGTCATATTTCTAGGGCCCTTTGATTTCGTATACATGGCTAAGACTCCAAAACTTCCAATTTATTGCGTTTGTGTGTGTGGCAGAAGGATTGGTACTCGGTATCTGTAAGTACTCAGATCAAAGTATCGGTATTGTTGCATCCCTATAGGCCTTTTTCCTCACGGCACACAGTTTATGTAAATCAGTACTGTTGGGATCGGTATCGGAACGGTATTGGCAGATTATGAACCTCAGATATCTGTATCGTATCTGAAAAGAAAAAAGTGGAGCCAGCTCCTTTACCTGCCAGTCAGATGAATCTGGAGTTCTCAGACAGATTTAAAACATGCGAACCACACACAGAAAATCCCGAACTAGAGATCAACCCCAGGACCTCCTTACAGCGCCACTGTGCAGCGCTCTCTGTGAAGGTCCTAAACCGTTTGTGAGACTTGTTCCCAGCTCTGAACCTGACTGGTCACTTATCTTCATGCATACTTTGATATCTTGGTGAGAAACCAGCAGCCGTGGTTCAGAACACAAACTGATGAAGAAAAAATCTCCTCCAGCCAGCAGCTGCTGCAACACATCCATGGAGGATGAGGTAAACGATTATGCCATTATCCTGGCATCTGATCCACACGTGTCCGATTACTCGGCGTTACTCCAGCGGATCACAGCTGGATGACTAAATCCCTCATTAACTCGCTGGCTGCAGAACACACGAAGACGGTTGGACAAACATCTACCTGCAAACACGCAGGGAACCCAGTGAACAGTGGCGGGTTTCGTGACCAGCTGAACTGGTGCAGAACTCCACTACTGCTCCGTCTTTCCGGCCTCTGCAGGTGGAGATGTTGGCTTTTTAAGGTGATTCATTTCTCCAGCTGATAAAGGCGAGCTTGTAAATCATCAACGTGTCAGCAGAGATTCTAGCAACTCTGGAGGAGGAAGTCAATTCCAGGAACAATCTAGGGAGTCACCGAGGAGAACAGAAACCCATCAGAACAGATCTGAAGCCTTTTACTCTTTAGCCTTAGAACTCAGGGAGATAGAGGTGAGTTAGGCTGGGAGCCCAATGATGTAAGAGTGTAAAATAATAAGATAAAAGCCACATGTTACGGGTCCCAGAGAGCTGAAAGCCAAGATAACAATCACTGTTGGTCCTGATGTGGATAGGAACTGAATGAAACAGGAGAAACGGAGCAATGAGGAAACGTGCCTCTCTGCTTTTCTTGTCTGAAAAAGAAGTTCCTACCCCATAGTTTCCTCTATAGGTTATTCTCATTGGAAATGTTCAGAACAATATCAAAATACGAAATTAGGCATTTCGTTCTACAAAATAAATGTAAGCATTAACCAACAAGCTATAAAATAAAAGAACAGGCTTTAACATCCACACATGAGTTCACCCCATTTCAGGGGCGTTTCTTTATTTCCCTCACAAAATCAGTATTATTGTTCTGCTGCAATAACCTGCACTCACATTGCATAAACTGGAATACTATCTATACTCTATGCAATATATTCTATAGTCTATTCTTTACTACAAAGGCAAATGTGCAGTCAGCACATTTAACAAACTGATTGACTTCAGTTATCTATTAAAGAACATCAGAATAATTGTAAAATATCAGTAATAACATTGTCCTGATTCCTGCCTGGTTTCTCTCTGTAACTTCTACCCTCTCCTTACCTGTGAAGATCCTGCATCATGGTCCCTGCTGCTGGCCCTTGGTCCTAAATCTCCTCCCTAACTCAGATTTTCTTCACTTGTGGCAGTGAAGATGTTAAAATGCGGAAAGTGACATTTGAAAACAGAATTAGGATGAGTAGCAGGGAAATTATTGTGGAAAATCGGCCTCGACGTCCCTTTTGGGTCACTTATATTTTCAGTTTATTCGTAGCATGCACTGACTAGTAAAGGATGCAAAATAATCAGTATTGTTAATTATCTTAACATGATATATTAACTAGTCGTCATTTAACTGCATAAAGCTTGGTTTATGCTTGCCGCGTCCGCGAGGTCCGCACGGCTCCACGCGGCCAAATTACGTCATTTCAGTAACCGCGCCTCTCCCAAAATGTCCGCGCCGCGCAACTAGGAAAATTTGTAACTACGTGGACCTGGCAAGGGCTCATATTGCCGGAGGTTCGTAAGTACAGACATCTTTATGATCCGGCCGATAGAGATCACTCTGATCAACTGTGTTTTAATGGACGAGTGGACAGTCTCCTTTTTCGTATTTTTTTCCTACGTAAACAGTTTAAGTAGGAACGTTTAAGCTCACGGGTATCACCATCCTGTAAACAACAGTGATTACTACTTCTACTATGGTGTAGTGTTGTATGCCGTAGAGCCCTACACCGCCCCCTACAGTCATCAAGAATATTGGCTCTCAGCAGGGACAAGCTGCAGAAAGTATAAACGCTGCTAGAAGGCGTCTCGGCCGGTTCCGTACGTCTCGTTTCCGCGCGGAATGTTCATGCGGCAAGCATAAACCAAGCTTAATTCATCTTACAGCTTGTTTGGAAAAAAAACCCTAACAGTTAAAGTTTTTTGCTATTTCTGGATCGGTTGCTGAATATGCTGCTTTGCTCAGCAGCGCCACCTTCTGGTCTGGGTTTCTGCCCAGTGGAATATGTCTGGATTAATCTCCAGAGATGCACTGAGTCTGATCCGGAGGCAAACAGCAAATTCTAGCCTTTGGAATAAACTCCCTTGGCGTTAACATCAACTAAATTTAAGTGTACATACGTGACCAAATTAATTATCAGACAGAGTTAAATATACAATTTTATATCTGTAGTTGAATATTTATCCTCTTTTCAGTTAAATTTGAACACTTGCTGGTGTTAAAATACGTATATTGAGTAGAATGAACACTTGAACAGAGTTAATTTTAAAATGAACCCTTTAAAAGTGTTAATTACCAACTCTTTAAAAAAAAGCACTTTTAGTAGTAAAAATATCTTTAATACTTCAGTGTTTCATGTAAAACTTAAGGCTTTAAAAGAGGCTTAAAAAAGTATTACAGCAAATAAAGCAAAATATCAAGTCATATTAACAGTTACATCCCAGCAGCGCAGAAAAATGCAAAACATGTTTTGCAGAAAAGTCAAAGTCAACTTTATTTGTCAATTCTACCACATGTACAGGACATGGTGCATACAAGTAACATTAAATACAGACAGTAACATACAGATAAGAATAAATACAAATAAACATAATATATAAAATGAAAAACATAATATACAACTAAGGCACATGGCAGAGAGTGCAGAGACAGAGAAGCCGCTGCGTTTACACACGCCGCCATGATACTAAAGTAGAACATACAGAAAGTGCTTTATGCTGCTCACACCATGCCGCCTTCTTCTTCTTCTTCTTCTTCTGATGGCGGGAGGCATCTAACTTCTTCCAGCTGCCTTTGCGCTACCTACTGTTTAACACTGGTTAGTCTAAAATAGGCCCCTGAAAACCCCTGGAATCGTCTCTAAATAGCAACTCTTCCACAGAGTAATGTTTGACTAAAACAAGAATCAAAGTTGAAAAATTAACTCAATATGAACACTTTGACACTTTTTTCCTTAACATCAGATGTTTCCGCTCCAGAAATTTGCTGTCCAATGAAATCTTTTAGCCCTCCTCTTCTCCTGCAGCATCTTCTCCTTCCTGCAGCTCAGCAGCTTCCTCCTGCTGGTCTCTCTCTGTTAATGTCTGACATGGAGAGCAGGCGGATAAAGAAACAAAACCAGTAGTAAGCTGGAAATGGTTCAGATTAAAAGTTTCCAATGAACAGCAGACTGCAGTTAACTGCTAACGGCCGTTAAGGAATAAAAGATTCAAACTTAAACAAGCCAGAGTCGTGGATTTCTTATTTTTTCTTTTTACTCAACCCCACAGAAGTTAGTTTCAGGTTGTAGTTTTGACACACAAACTGTATATCCCAGTCTGAGTTTATAGATAGACACAGTGGCTGGATCAGCTCTGTGTGTTCACTGCTTATCAGAGGAGGAAAATATCCCCAACCTTCACCTCATGTGACTCAGTCACACCAGACTAACACAAGACAATGAGACAAAGCAGATCACTTGTCAATTTTATTATTATTTTAATTACAGATGCAACAATACCACTTTTTTCACACTGATACGATACTTGGATCTGAGTACTTACTGATACCCGGTAACAATGCCGATACTTCTACCTCACAAACTAGATAAACAATAAAATATTAATATATATGACAACAAAACTAAAATCTCAAGTGAAAAATAAGCATTCTCTTTGAAGTTATTGCAGAGTGTCAACACTTTAAGTATCGGTTTGTGGTGTTTGTTAACTAACTGTAGTGGAAAATATGGACCTTTAAAATTGATTATATATTATGGGACTTTGGTTTAATTATTTTTAAAACATTTTTAGTTAGAGGTTTGTCTGAAAGATGTTTCAGCGTTTCACATCTAAACACACTGGAGTTATTTGCTCATAAAGAACACAGGTAGATTTGGCTTCATAAGATCAACTCTTTCTCCTTCATTGGTCACAGTCTTATATTAAAAATGAATACAATACACAATAAAATGACAATATATTTGGGATGTATATAATAAATGAATCAGCCTTTTATCTAATAGGCATACAGCCGACTTTAACTGTGTTTTCTGTGTCCCAAAGCGCTTCCTTTAGAGCTCATAACTCTACATAGATATACGCTCTTTACTAAAGACATAATTGTGTATTTTTATGAATAGTATTTTTCGTAAACATTGAAAAACGTCTTTAGACCAGAGCATCATCTTCATTCAGACCTGAGTTAAATTCCTCCCTTTCCCCCAGCAGAGTTTGACCAGGATGGACATTTCTGCAGTAACTGTCCTGCAGCTCGCTGATGGAAACCAGAAGCTTTATTTTCATCCCTGAATCTGTTTTCTAACAGTCAGAGAAAAACCCAAACGACTGGAAGGAACTCTGATATTTTCCGAAACATCCGTCACCAGAAATCAGCTCCTACATGTTTTATGTGTGACCAACAAGGTGCAGATTCTGTGCAGCAGCAGGAGCAGAACATGAATCTATTCATGAATCATTCCTCACGGCTTTCTCACTGCTCCTGCTATGAATGATACCTGACTGATGTTCTCTGTCCCTTCTGCAGGACGCCGTGTCGGACAGAGAGTGCTGCAACGTCATGTGCAAATGTTCAGGACCAGAAGGAGTCCGAGGCTCTCAGGGCGTCCTGGGGCCAAAGGTGACATGACTGCATGCGTTTGAACTTCAAACATATAATGTGTGTCAGAAAGATGAAAGCAGAAAACCTGCAGCTCAGGTTAAAGAAAAGCAGGACAGATTTCATGCATTCCAACACAGAGAGGGAGGAAAACACGTCCTCCTTAAACATGAGAGTTTATTCAGTCTGCAGCTGAAATCTGAATGTTTGTCCTGATGATTCAAACCAGAGAAGCTGCAGATAAATAACCCTGAAGTTTACCAAAAACCTTCTGAGAACATTCTCATCCAAATAAGAAATGTTTAAAATTAGCCATCGCTTTTTAGCTTCCAGGGAGACGAGCAGAACGTTAGGGATCTAAGGTAAACGGGGCAGCAAAGCCTAAAACATCCAGCAGAGGGCAGAATTGACTAAAGCAATAATGAGAGTGGAGCGTTTGGATCGTAAACCAGAGATCGTAAACCAGAGAGTAGAACGTTTAGATCGTAAACCAGAGAGTAGAACGTTTGGATCATAAACCAGAGATAGTAAACCAGAGAGTAGAACATTTGGATCGTAAACCAGAGATCGTAAACCAGAGAGTAGAACGTTTGGATCGTAAACCAGAGAGTAGAACGTTTAGATCGTAAACCAGAGAGTAGAATGTTTGGATCGTAAACCAGAGAGTAGAACGTTTAGATCATAAACCAGAGAGTAGAATGTTTGGATCGTAAACCAGAGAGTAGAACGTTTAGATCGTAAACCAGAGAGTAGAACGTTTGGATCATAAACCAGAGAGTAGAATGTTTGGATCGTAAACCAGAGATCGTAAACCAGAGAGTAGAACGTTTGGATCGTAAACCAGAGAGTAGAACGTTTAGATCATAAAACAGAAGGTTGAAAGTTTGAATCGTAAACCAGAGAGTAGAACGTTTAGATCATAAACCAGAGAGTAGAATGTTTGGATCGTGAACCAGAGAGTAGAATGTTTAGATCGTGAACCAGAGAGTAGAATGTTTGGATCGTAAACCAGAGATCGTAAACCAGAGAGTAGAACGTTTAGATCATAAACCAGAGAGTAGAATGTTTGGATCGTAAACCAGAGAGTAGAACGTTTAGATCGTAAACCAGAGAGTAGAACGTTTGGATCATAAACCAGAGAGTAGAATGTTTGGATCGTAAACCAGAGATCGTAAACCAGAGAGTAGAACGTTTGGATCGTAAACCAGAGAGTAGAACGTTTGGATCGTAAACCAGAGAGTAGAACGTTTGGATCGTAAACCAGAGAGTAGAACGTTTAGATCATAAACCAGAGAGTAGAACGTTTGGATCGTAAACCAGAGAGTAGAACGTTTGGATCGTAACCAGAGATTAAACCAGAGAGTAGAACGTTTGGATCGTAAACCAGAGAGTAGAACGTTTGGATCGTAAACCAGAGAGTAGAACGTTTGGATCGTAAACCAGAGAGTAGAACGTTTAGATCATAAAACAGAGAGTAGAATGTTTGGATCGTAAACCAGAGAGTAGAACGTTTAGATCATAAACCAGAGAGTAGAATGTTTGGATCGTAAACCAGAGATCGTAAACCAGAGAGTAGAACGTTTGGATCGTAAACCAGAGAGTAGAACGTTTGGATCGTAAACCAGAGAGTAGAACGTTTAGATCGTAAACCAGAGAGTAGAACGTTTGGATCGTAAACCAGAGAGTAGAACGTTTAGATCGTAAACCAGAGAGTAGAACGTTTGGATCGTAAACCAGAGAGCAGAACGTTTGGATCGTAAACCAGAGAGTAGAACGTTTGGATCGTAAACCAGAGAGTAGAACGTTTGGATCGTAAACCAGAGAGTAGAACGTTTGGATCGTAAACCCAGAAGAATTGATCGTAAACCAGAGAGTAGAACGTTTGATCGTAAACCAGAGAGTAGAACGTTTGGATCGTAAACCAGAGAGTAGAACGTTTGGATCGTAAACCAGAGAGTAGAACGTTTGGATCGTAAACCAGAGAGTAGAACGTTTGGATGATAAAACAGAGAGTAGAACGTTTGGATCGTAAACCAGAGAGTAGAACGTTTGGATCGTAAACCAGAGAGTAGAACGTTTGGATCGTAAACCAGAGAGTAGAACGTTTGGATGATAAAACAGAGAGTAGAACGTTTGGATCGTAAACCAGAGAGTAGAACGTTTGGATCGTAAACCAGAGAGTAGAACGTTTGGATCGTAAACCAGAGAGTAGAACGTTTGGATCGTAAACCAGAGAGTAGAACGTTTAGATCATAAACCAGAGAGCAGAACGTTTGGATCGTAAACCAGAGAGTAGAACGTTTGGATCGTAAACCAGAGAGTAGAACGTTTGGATCGTAAACCAGAGAGTAGAACGTTTGGATCGTAAACCAGAGAGTAGAACGTTTAGATCGTAAACCAGAGAGTAGAACGTTTAGATCGTAAACCAGAGAGTAGAACGTTTAGATCGTAAACCAGAGAGTAGAACGTTTGGATCGTAAACCAGAGAGTAGAACGTTTAGATCGTAAACCAGAGAGTAGAACGTTTAGATCGTAAACCAGAGAGTAGAACGTTTAGATCGTAAACCAGAGAGTAGAACGTTTGGATCGTAAACCAGAGAATAGAACGTTTAGATCGTAAACCAGAGAATAGAACGTTTAGATCGTAAACCAGAGAATAGAACGTTTAGATCGTAAACCAGAGAATAGAACGTTTAGATCGTAAACCAGAGAGTAGAACGTTTAGATCGTAAACCAGAGAGTAGAACGTTTGGATCGTAAACCAGAGAGTAGAACGTTTAGATCGTAAACCAGAGAGTAGAACGTTTAGATCGTAAACCAGAGAATAGAACGTTTAGATCGTAAACCATAATGGAACATTTGCATAGGGAAAGCAGAGTATAGAATTGGGGGTTCTAAAGCTTCTGTCTTTTTTATCGCTGCTGGACAGTCAGACGTGTTTTAGCTGCAGTTTTCTTCCGGTCAGAGAAGAGAAAGTATCACAGGTCTGCAGGCAGAGACAGGAGACGTCCTGTGGATCTTTCTGTCTCTAACTCTGTGGTGTCTTCATGGTCCAGGGCGCTCGGGGACAGAAGGGTTACCCAGGTTTCCCAGGAGAAGAAGGCGTTGCTGTGAGTCACTTTTATTTGATTCTCTCTCCTTTTATCGTCTGCTCCTTCCTGTCTCATCATGTCTCAGCTTGTCTCCTGTCCTCATATTGTCCCGCCTCGTCTCAAACATCCTCTAACCCAGCAGACGAGGAACTCTCAGCTTTTAGATTCGGTTCCAACCTGCTGAGCTGAAGGTGGAGCTGGAAGTACCTTCACAGAACCTCCGGGTTCCTCAGGTTCCTCCATGTACTGAATGGGTTCTGTGTCTGCAGGGTGATAGGGGCCTCCCGGGACCTACCGGACCTCGAGGAGTCCAAGGCTGCCCCGGACTCAGAGGACAGAAGGTACAGAGGATCTCAGCGCAGCATTAATCCGTGTCTGAACGCTGGTCTGACCACAGCTGCTTGTCTCTGCAGGGCGGACGAGGACTCCGGGGAAACAGGGTGAGTGAGTCAGAGCAGCTGGAAGGTTTGGGTCCAGAAAGAGTCTCATTAGAGGACCTCCTCTGTCCCCAACGCTGCAGGGTGAAGATGGAGAGGACGGGGTGAACGGAATCAATGGAGAACAGGTACCAACATCACACCTGCACACCTGTCAGATCATCTCAGTGTGGGTGGAAGAGCAGCAGGAACTTCACGCCTCCAACGTTTGGACAGGAGGCCAGGAGTAATCCAGAACCGTAGAGGTTCTGCTTCCGGTTCTGTAAACATCCGGATTTTTCTCTCGGCTGCGTTACTGTATGATAAACAAAGATGGAGGGAGAGAAAAACATGGAGCTGAGCTCACAGTGGCCCCTACTGTTAGGAAGAGGAACTGCATGTCCCATCTCAGGCGGGGTTAGAACTAAAACCACGGACGGTCATTTCTGATTTTACAGGCTGATGAGAGTCAGAAGGCCACAGTGAAGCATTAGGGACTTTGTAGAGAAAGGAGAAATATTTCAGAGTATGTTCATTTAAAAAAGTTGATCATTTCCAAGCAAAAACTCATACATTTCCAGGATTAAATTAAATACGATTAGTGGTTTAAAATGAATTTCTCTATTCTTGAATCAACTGCAGAAAAATCTGTTTGTGTTGCTCTCAGTAAGGCAACATTTGAAAATATTCCAGTTTTTATGTCGTGACCAGAGGTGAGTAGAGTACCCAAAAATCTTTCTTAAGTAAGAGTAATGTAACTTCAATATATTTTTGTTTGAGTAAAAATTATCAAAAGTATCAGTCCAATAAATTAGTCAAGTAAGAGTAAAATAATAATGTGTCCGAATATTGGTGAAGTAGCCACAGAGTAACGCAGAATATCAGCTCCAGACAAGCAAAAAAATGCAAAGTTCTGTTTAAATTATGAAATTCAGAATTTCATATATTGCAATTAAACAAAGTTTAGCAGCTAAAAATAAGATTTGAACAACAAAGCTTGTGTAGAGACAAAATGTCTCACTAAACTGTAAGTTTGAGTCCTTCTCTGAGGCATTTTGGTTAAAACAAGTTTGTTTTTATTTAGTGAATTTATTCACAGTATGTAGATGATCCTGAAGATTTCTAACAATAACTTTAGTAACTGTAGTAAATCTTCAGGCTGGAATGAAATTAAAAAGATTAGACAAATAAATCATCTAAATTGGCTTTCCTGTTAATTAATATGTATCAATTGATTTTATATTTAACCATGGTTACTGTAATTATTATTTTAAATCTACAATGTTTTTATCGTTGAATGCGTTGTCTCTTGTGTTCCTGCTTGAAATAAATCAAAACGTTCCTAATTAATTTGATATCTTGAATGATAACTTTAACTTGAGTGATTCGGTCAGATTGCTAAAGTAGATGTAGGTTAAATGAGTAAATAAAACTAGTTAATACTCACATCTGGTCATCACACAATTAGAACCTGTTATAGTAATAATAATAATACCAATAAAAGTGTATTTGTCGCATCCTATGTGCGATCAGATAAAATGTCTTTCTGAACCAAACTGTGGTCTGAATTTCAACAGCAGCCAAACCCTGATTAAAAGCATAATCAATCAAACTTTATTTATAGAGCAAATATCGCAACTCAAAGTGCTTTATAGATTAAAATGATGGTACATAAACCTAATCCCCCCCCCAGATTTAAAATCCTGTTTGTGCCCTCCTCCCCCCAACCCAACCACCACATGCAGACATTTTTCATAGTATTTTCTGACATGATAAAGTTAGAAAATGTCAGCAGACAAAATTTCTGTTTTATCTGAAAAAAACTACATTTGCTTAGATATTAAATCGGAGGGAGAGTGTCTGGATTTTCTAACGTATCGCTGGTTTGCGCGGCTCTTTTCGCGGATCGGAACGATTTCTCACGGGTTCAGATGAGTCCTTGAACGCCTAGAAACGAGAGCCGCTGCATCCAGCAGGTCCCTCGTAGCATCCTCGATGCAGCCATGTTTCAGTTAGTCCCGTTGGAGGCGTTCAGGGCCTCATCAGACCCCGGCCGGGGTCAAATGTCTGCATGGTCTCAGACGAGATACGGTCGGCTTCGGTTCCGGTTGTCATCTGTGAGGAAATGAGCGGGTGTGTTCAGGAAGCCAGCTGATTGGACGGGGGATCTCAGGCTGAAACGTTTTGTCTGCTTCTGCTCGCAGGGAGAGACGGGCAAAGACGGAGCTCGAGGAGACAGAGGACATCCAGGAAACCCGGTAAATCCTTTTTTCTTATCAGAATCTGCTGGGGTCCGGTTGGATCTGAACACCTCGTTCCTTTCATTCAGCTCCTCCAAGGTTGAGTTAAAAAATATTAGAAAGCATGAAAAACATGTGAAGGAGGTGGAGCTAAGTCCATCTAGATCTGCTAGATCTACATGAATAACTTCTAGGATCTCTGAGTCTGAAGATCAGAGATGAAACTGAAGTCATTGATGCTCAGCTTCAGCTTCATCTCTGATTGGACCAGAGGAGCTGCTCCACCTCTGACCTCTGACCTTTGACCTTGTCCTCCTCAGGGAATCCCAGGAATCAGAGGAGAGCGTGGGACGGGAGGACAGCGAGGGCTGAGAGGAGACCCGGTGAGTTTCTTCTCCTGCTTCCTCATCCAGGACCCGGGAACTCTGGGACAGGAACCAAACGTCTGCTCCAGAGAAACCTCAGAACTCAAGGTCCCTGGAGGTCCCTGGAGGTCCCTGAAGGTCCCTGGAGGTCCCTGAAGGTCCCTGAAGGTCCCAGCCGTCCAATCAGAATGCAGATCCACCAGAGGATATGACGGAGAGAAAAGCCGACTTCCAGCCGACCTCTAGTTGACCTCCAAATGACCTCCAGTTGACCTCCAGCACATTCTCTATATGAGGATTATTTCATATAATTCATGAGAGTAAATATGGAAAAAAGATCAGAATAAAGATGAACTTTAGAGGCTCTTCCATCACCTTAAAGGAACCAGAACTGGGAGCCTAAGTCCCGCCCTTCTACTTCCTGTCCATGGGTCCCTACTGCCAAAACAAATGAATGAGAGTCAACGGAGCGATTAAAGTTATTTTCTGATCCTGTTTGAAGAACACCCGCCGTGGATCAAACATATGATGTCCGTGAATATTAAAGACTAAATGTGATGCAGAGAAAACGCTGATTTTCAACCAGAGGCAAAAGTTCCTTTAGGTTTTGTGTGAAAACGTTTAGCGGACTACAACTGCAGAAGAAGAAGGAGACAATGGGCTGATGGTTTAAGGAACGTGGAGAAAACCTCTATAAAGCTGAGAGCCAGCTAGCTAGCGCTACTGTTAGCCTCGGGCGTCATATAAGCGACTTCTGATTTGTAGTCATTTTACTACGAATTTTAAAAACCAAATAAATCCCAAATAATTTGAAATACAGTCAAAGCCTTAGTCCCCCCCCCCCCTTCCTATAGGGAGCTCTAATGGCGCATTCACACCGCCCCAAACTTCAAGTCGCTCCATTGACTCTCATTCATTTTTTTTGGCATTAGGGACAGGAAGTAGAAGGGCGGGGCTTAGGCTCTTGACTGGGAACGTTTCAACAACTTTCTGGAGATGACGTAGAATTTTCCACCAACACCTGGTGTTTTATCTGAACTCAGCAGGAACGATGCTGGAACTTTATCTGCTGTTGTCCTGGTGTTCCTCCTGTGGTCAGAGCCTCATCTCCCCCAACATGAAAACCTCAGTATGGACCCAGAAAGCCGGCTGGTCTGGACCGACCGGTCTGCTTGACGCTGCGTCTCCTAAACCTGGTTCCCAAAACCGGGAAATATTCTATTCCTCTCCTGGAAAAGATGACCCTGTGAGGATTAGATAAATACCTGATTCCTTCATATCTCACCAGATTACTTTCCAGAACTTCAAACCAAGAGGCCTGTGAATATTCTCATTCATTCAGGTCATGGTTATCTCAAGGAAATTTCAATCAAACGCAACTGGACTTGGTAATTTGTCTTGGAAGACGTTTCT
>JAPXFQ010001100.1:0-20000 GCA_028564705.1 Apricaphanius iberus | reverse complement strand
CAGGTCAAAAAGAAGAAGAAGTTTTTTAAGTAAAGGCTGCTTTTCTGAGCTGTGTGGTTCTGATTGTGGTTCTGATTGTGGTTCTGATTGTGGTTCTGATTGAGACCCAGAAGGAGAACTTGTGAACTGCTGCCGTCCTAAAGGCGTCTGTTGTCTCTGCAGGGTCCCAGAGGGGTCCGAGGTCCTCCAGGACCGGCAGGAGTCCAGGGTCTAACCGGACCACAGGTCAGCTTTCATGGACAAACAGGAATTTCTGTTTCTATGGAGTAATAATTCATTTTTTCCTCCTGCTGATCCTGTTTAAACGGCTGTTTCCCTCTGAAGGTCAGCAGGTCTTTGTTTTATTATTGAGATCCATCACAGGACAAAACCACAATCATCTAAACGACTTCAGGTGATGTTCCTGCTGAGTCCAGTTTGAACTGGGTCAGAACCTGGTCTGGGCCCTGAGGAACACCGTCTCCAGACGGAAACACCAGAAAAGTAAAGCATTAATGCTGGCTCTATCTGAGCGTTGGAGCAGAAACATGGATCTCTTCTCTCCACGCTCCTCCCTGAACCTGCGAGACGTTTGGGCCTCCAGATGTTCGTCCTCCTGACGGAGCTGAGAGACGAGTCGCCTCCGACGCGCATCTGGGAATCATCGGCCTCCAGCTGGGCGGAGGAGACACCAGAGATGTTTGTTTAGGAGCCTGAGCTTTACTCAGCAGCGCCTCCTAGAGGCCAGAGTGTTCGCTGTTGGAGGATGTAACTGCTTGTTGTGAGGAGCTTTCTGAGTGGAGTCCATGCTTCCACCCTACAGCAGCTCGTCCTGGATCCGTCTGTGGGAGGAACAGGTTCTGGTTCTGGTTCTGCCCAAACTGAAAGTACAGAAACAAATAAGTAAATAAATGTGGAAATAATTATAAAACATTTCCATATTTATTTATTTTAACCCCAGGGTATGTTTACTCAAACATAAAAAAAATGGACAGCAGCTTTAAAATCAGCAAAAAATTGGCTAAAACTGCTACTTTTATGATTTGAATATCTGTGGATATGATTGGATGACGGGATTCTCGTAGCGGACCAATCATGTTAGAAACATTTACCTCCTTACTGCACGCTAGAAGGAAAAAAAGTGTTTGGAAATGTGGAAAAATAATCTAAAATTTGAAAAAGTAATGTGAGAAAATTAAGACACCTTATGAATGCCTGTATAATTTAAAATATATTTGGCCATATGGGTATTTAGCACCAATAATGATGATACTGAGGGGTCCAAATAATATAACTACACTAAACTAAAAAATAAGAAAAGCCTTTTATGTGACGTCTAATTTAAAAAGAATGCAACGTCTGGTGAGGAATAAACTAGGAGAACCCCGCATATTATCACACTTAAAATGAATAAAATCACACACAGGTGTTTTTAAAGGAGCCTTGCCCCATTTAACGCTCGGATTTGGTTTGGTGTGCTCCTGATTGTCGCGGTGAGCGCCGTGGTGAGAGCTAAACGGCTGTGTGAAGAAGAGCGTGGCCGTTTATGAGTCTGGGAAAGAGACGACACAGGTTTGACTTTCGTGGAAGAGAAACCTTTTTCTCTCTTTGAGAAAAGCATCAAGGCCGGACTGAAGTTTGCCAAAAGCGAACAGAGACAAAGACCAACACTTCCGGAATAAAGTTATTTGGACGGATCAGTCTAAAATGCAGGGCTAGTTGCAGCACTTTCTACATTTCCTTCAGTTTCTCAGTGACCGCTTGTTTTACAAAGACAAAATAATATTAAACCTGCTGCAACATGTGTAAATATCATAATATGGAAGTCATTTCTGCTTAAATGGATCCTGAAAAATGTGGCAACAGTCATTTAGACGCAATAAAACTCCCTTTTTCAAATCTTTCATTAGTTTATTTAGAGTCCATTGTCTTAATAACAATATTTAGAATATAAAACATTAAAGTTTACTGTAGTAACAAGCAGTAATGAATGAACCACCAAAAGCTCACAAAGTGATTATTTCACAGTCGCAACAATGCGTTGCAGCCATCTTAAAACTAGCGATGCTAAGCTAACACATTAGCTTTAACACATGGTTCCTAAGTCTGTTAAGAGCTAAGAAACTGTATATTTAAACTATATAACTATAAAGATCAATACCTGAACAGTTTAAACAGTATGATAAAAATGTATTTTTTTAAATTTGAATTTCAGTTCTCCCAGAAGTTGCCTACTGAGCATGTGCAGAGGGAGCGTCATGGAGAAATCAGCAATGTTGCAACTGTCCCCACTCCCCCCTAATGATTTTGGTCACATGTTTGGCGTAAACCAAATGAAAGAAGCTCACACCAGCTGTGAAGCATGGAGGCGGCAGTATCCTGGTTTGGGGATGCTTTTCTGCAGCAGGACGTGTCCAGCTCACCGTCATAGAGTCCATCATGAATCCATCTGTAAAAAGGGCCTAGTCAAAGCCCTGATCTTAATCCCACTGAGATGCTGTGGGGTTGACCGGACACAGACGAAACCCTCAAACGTCTCACAGCCTGGATTGATTAGTGGAGCAAACTGGTAAAGGAGGCAGAACTACTTCTTAGTAACTAACTTTTTCTTCCATTAAAATAAAAAAAACGTTTTTATGTTTCACAAAATGTTCACTTTCGTGTTTAATTGCAATCATGTCCCTTTCTTTTCCACTGATGGATGAAGTCATGATCGACGTGTGAACAGTTCATAATACGTGACTGTAAATAAATGTGGATATACGTCATTTCCTTCCCATTTTTCTCACATTTCCTTTTTTATTTCTGGATCAGGAAATCTTCTTCCAAACTCTTCATCAGCTCCTTGATTCGTTCCTTTAATCAGTTCATCCAGATTCTTTGGGTCTTTTTTCCGATTTTTCAGACCTGTTGCGTTCCTGTGAAGCTTCGGCTCTCAGCGACGCGTTCAGGGAAGCTCGTTCATCAGAGAACCGTCTGACTCTGCTTCCTGTGGTCTCCTGCAGGGCGGCGCCGGAGCGATGGGAGAAGCAGGAACGGCCGGGCGGCGCGGACCGTTCGGATCGAAGGTGACGCTGGTTCTGTCCTCAGGCGGCCGGTTCTGGTTCTGGTTCTGGTGACCTCATGTAACTAAACAACCTGTTGCTCTTCAGGGTCAACCAGGAGATCCAGGAGGTCCAGGAGGTCCAGGACCGCAGGGGCCCAGAGGAGCCCCGGTACGAGACACCGGCTAGTTTAGAGTGGAAGACCTGCTTCTGGTTCTGGTTCTGGTTCTGATGGTCTGGGTTCTGTTTCAGGGTCAGGACGGCAGGGACGGATCGGGCCTTCCAGGACCTAAAGGAGCAAAGGTTGTGCAGACGTTGGAGACAGCGAGACGTTCCGTTCGTCCTCTGAGCTTCATGGTTTTAATAAACTGTTTGTGTTCCCACAGGGAGATTCTGGATTCCCTGGTTATCCTGGTCTGTCGGTGAGTCTGTTCACACTGATCCCAGTTCAATTTAAACCGGATTACATCAGATTAAGACTAATTAAACTATATTAAAACAGATTTAATTAAAGATTTAAATGAAATCATATTCAATTTGATTCAATTTGAACTAGATTTAAACTAGATTTATCCAGTTTAAACCAGTTTAAACCAAAAACAATTTGAGTTGTTTTGTTTTCTTCAACAAGTATCTGCACAGTTGTTGTTTCAGAATAATGATTTTTCTGGGCTGCTGCTGTTACAACCAAATTTCCCCTCATGTGACTATTAAAGGATTATTCTATTCTATTTTATTAAATCAGTTTAAACTAGATCAATCCAGATTAAATCAGATTAAAACAGATAAAATGGCTTTAAACTACATTTGTTCAGATTAAATCATATTGAACCAGACTAAACCCGATTAAATTACATTAAATAGGATTAAACCAGTTTTAACCATATTAAATCAGAATAAACCAAAAATAAACCAAATTAAAATACAGAAAACCAGATTAAATCAGATTAAACCAGATAATAAAACCAGATTAAATCAGATTAAATCAGATAATTAAAGCAGATTAAATCAGATTAAACCAGATAATTAAAGTGGATTAAATCAGATTAAACCAGATAATAAAACCAGATTAAATCAGATTAAATCAGATAATTAAAGCAGATTAAATCAGATTAAACCAGATAATTAAAGTGGATTAAATCAGATTAAACCAGATAATAAAACCAGATTAAATCAGATTAAATCAGATAATTAAAGCAGATTAAATCAGATTAAACCAGATAATTAAAGTGGATTAAATCAGATTAAACCAGATAATAAAACCAGATTAAATCAGATTAAATCAGATAATTAAAGCAGATTAAATCAGATTAAACCAGATAATTAAAGCAGATTAAATCAGATTAAACCAGATAATTAAAGCAGATTAAATCAGATTAAACCAGATAATTAAAGCAGATTAAGCCAGATAATTAAATCAGATTAAACCAGATAATTAAAGCAGAGTAAATCAGATTAAATCAGATAATTAAAGCAGATTAAATCAGATTAAACCAGATAATAAAATCAGATTAAATCAGATTAAACCAGATAATTAAAGCAGAGTAAATCAGATTAAACCAGATAATTAAAGCAGATTAAATCAGATTAAACAAAAATTAAAGATTAAACCAGATAATTAAAGCAGATTAAATCAGATAAACCAGATATTAAAGCAGATTAAGCCAGATAATTAAATCAGATTAAACCAGATAATTAAATCAGATTAAATCAGATTAAACCAGATAATTAAAGCAGATTAAATCAGATTAAACCAGATAATTAAAGCAGATTAAATCAGATTAAACCAGATAATTAAAGCAGAATAAACCAGATAATAAAACCAGATTAAATCAGATTAAACCAGATAATTAAAGCAGATTAAATCATATTAAACCAGATGATTAAATCAGATTAAATCAGATTAAACCAGATAATTAAAGCAGATTAAATCAGATTAAACCAGATAATTAAAGCAGATTAAATCAGATTAAACCAGATAATTAAAGCAGATTAAGCCAGATAATTAAATCAGATTAAACCAGATAATTAAAGCAGATTAAATCAGATTAAACCAGATAATTAAAGCAGATTAAATCAGATTAAACCAGATAATTAAAGCAGAATAAACCAGATAATAAAACCAGATTAAATCAGATTAAACCAGATAATTAAAGCAGATTAAATCATATTAAACCAGATGATTAAATCAGATTAAATCAGATTAAACCAGATAATTAAAGCAGATTAAATCAGATTAAACCAGATAATTAAAGCAGATTAAATCAGATTAAACCAGATAATTAAAGCAGAATAAACCAGATAATAAAACCAGATTAAATCAGATTAAACCAGATAATTAAAGCAGATTAAATCATATTAAACCAGATGATTAAATCAGATTAAATCAGATTAAACCAGATAATTAAAGCAGATTAAACAGCCCTGATGTCTGCAGAGAAGGTAGCATGGCTCCACCGTCCTGCAGGACCACCTCGCTGCAGCAGAACACAAACTCTTCTGCAGCCGCGTTCTGGTCCAACAGGTGGAGGAACATCTGGTTGTTGTAGAGCTTTGATTCTGTCAGCAGGGGGCGTTCTGCCATTTTCCCAAAAACGGCCGGTTTCTTCTTTGGCCGATAGTCGGGAGATTCTTCCTTTTTTATGTGATACAAAAACAGCCGTTGTGATGATCCTGTCGTGTGTTTGTGTTCAGCGACAACACTTAACTAATCATAACTTTTTGTCCGAATTTTCTCTAACATGCAGAATATAATAAATAATTCCCATTTTATTTACCTGGAATGTTGCTCCTCATTGCTGCCGTTTATTTAATCTGGTGATTGTTTTACAAAAACTAAATAAAAAATACAAAAACTATGTCTCTGATGCTCAGTTATGCAGCATTTGTAAACCAGAGGAGGATAGAGTACGCAAAAACTGTTACTTCAATTTCTTTTTGAGTAAAAACCACAATGTTACTCAAGGGCATCGAGTCACCAGTTAGCATCACTTCTGCTTTAATATTGGCGCAGCATATATAACATCAGTAGACAGTCATAGAAATATCATAAACTGAAACAGAAATTAGAGCTATGCCAAACACCTCAGTACAGTTTAGATTCCTTCATCATAAGCATAGACTGTATATAATTAGAAAAACACTCGTTGACGTCCCCCATAGGTTTCTGAAGAGCAAAAATGAGGCCAACTGGGCGGTTCCCAACGCCGCCATCTTGTCCGCGTCACTCACCTCGTCTCTCTCAGAAACTCCAAAAATGGGCAAAGAGGTGGAGCTGAGAGTGGAGCTGTGAGGCTGGGGGCGGAGGGTGAACGCTCCGAGCCGGCGTAGCTACAAGCTAGTCAGAAGCTAGTCGGGAGCTAACTGAAGCTAGTCAGAAGCTAGTCGGGAGTTAGTCGGGAGCTAACTGAAGCTAGTCAGAAGCTAGTCGGGAGCTAACTGAAGCTAGTCAGAAGCTAGTCGGGAGCTAACTGAAGCTAGTCAGAAGCTAGTCGGGAGCTAACTGAAGCTAGTCAGAAGCTAGTCGGGAGCTAGTCGGGAGCCAACTGAAGCTAGTCGGGAGCTAGTCGGGAGCTAACTGAAGCTAGTACTAGTCGAGTATGAAGCTACGAGCTAGTCGAGTAACTGTAGTCAGAAGTAGAGCTAACTGAAGCTAGTCAGAAGCTAGTCGGGAGCTAACTGAAGCTAGTCAGAAGCTAGTCGGGAGCTAACTGAAGCTAGTCAGAAGCTAGTCGGGAGCTAACTGAAGCTAGTCAGAAGCTAGTCGGGAGCTAACTGAAGCTAGTCAGAAGCTAGTCGGGAGCTAACTGAAGCTAGTCAGAAGCTAGTCGGGAGCTAACTGAAGCTAGTCAGAAGCTAGTCGGGAGCTAACTGAAGCTAGTCAGAAGCTAGTCGGGAGCTAACTGAAGCTAGTCGGGAGCTAACTGAAGCTAGTCAGAA
This sequence comes from Apricaphanius iberus, assembly GCA_028564705.1. NCBI lineage: Eukaryota > Metazoa > Chordata > Actinopteri > Cyprinodontiformes > Aphaniidae > Apricaphanius > Apricaphanius iberus. The sequence continues at coordinate 13,038 of JAPXFQ010001100.1, read as the reverse complement.
GCTAGTCGGGAGCTAACTGAAGCTAGTCAGAAGCTAGTCGGGAGCTAACTGAAGCTAGTCAGAAGCTAGTCGGGAGCTAACTGAAGCTAGTCAGAAGCTAGTCGGGAGCTAGTCGGGAGCTAACTGAAGCTAGTCAGAAGCTAGTCGGGAGCTAACTGAAGGTAGTCAGAAGCTAGTCGGGAGCTAACTGAAGCTAGTCAGAAGCTAGTTGGAAGCTAACTGAAGCTAGTCAGAAGCTAGTCGGGAGCTAACTGAAGCTAATATAGGCTGAAGCCAGTTTCAGCCTATAACCACGGTTGAGAGACTTTTACCCCGTTTTTCAACAACAATCACTTTAGACGCAGAAACATCTCGAGTAGAGAAAACATATCGATATAATAAGATCTAAATGGGTCGGATCAATACGGCCTGATATGGTGTTATTTCCATTACCATCGGTGGAGGGTGAGGACTTAGTCGGCTTATCTTAACAAAACATCCAGCAAAAAGCGTCACAAAGTCATCATGAAAACTCAGATCCTCTAAAAAATAAAAGACTTTTAACTCTCCTCACATCTCATCCATCATTTCATGCCTCCAGCTGTGTTCCTCACACCAATACTGATCTAACCAGTGACCAGTTTATCGGTCAGGCCGACTTTGCCGCTCTGCTGCTACCCGACTGGCTCCAACTCGCGTGTAGAAAGACATAAAAGCGCAGACCAGAACAGCATTCCTCTCGGCCACCTGACAGAACCCCCCCACAGCTGGTGAAGCATCAGCCAGTATGAAGCCTCCCCCGAAAGTAGAAACTTCTTGGACGGTCTGTTATTGTAGTTAGCACTACAGCAATCCATCTTTGCCCAGTAATTGCAGATTAACATCCAAAACCGAATAAAAACTGCAGAGGCAACTGATAGTGGAGTTCAGAAACACCAAATGACTGAAGTCTTCACGTTAGTCCCAGGCTGTGAAGAGCTCCGCAAGCAGACTACGGAGCAAGCTATTAGCTACAGTTAGCCACCATTAGCTAGAGTTAGCCACAATTAGCTACAGTTAGCTGGGGCGTTGCGTGGCGCAGTGGTTAAAGCAGGTGCCCCATATGCAGAGGCTTCAGTCCTCAACATGTCTGTCCCTGGTTCGACTCCTATCCCATGGGACCCCCTTCCCAAGTCTGTCCTCTATCAAAAAATACCTTTAAAAAAAAGCTACAGTTAGCCACCATTAGCTAGAGTTAGCCACAATTAGCTACAGTTAGCCACCATTAGCTAGAGTTAGCCACCATTAGCTACAGTTAGCTGGGGCGTTGCGTGGCGCAGTGGTTAAAGCCGGTGCCCCATATGCAGAGGCTTCAGTCCTCAACATGGCTGTCCCTGGTTCGACTCCCATCCCATGGGACCCCCTTCCCAAGTCTGTCCTCTATCAATAAATACCTTTAAAAAAAGCTACAGTTAGCCACCGTTAGCTACAGTTAGCCTAGACGGACCTGTCAATCAAAAGGAAACGCCCTTAATGATTCATAATTTCAAGATTAAATTACAAATAAACGGAGAAGTTAGAAAAATATTCACCCCCCTCAGAGTTGTCATGATGGTAAACCTGAACTATCTAACCTAAAATGTTTTTTTGATCCAGGCTGTAAACATGTTTATTTTTGCTGTGAAGTTGGCCTTTTTAACATGGGAGTCAATGGGAAGTTGCTTCCCCAGTGGATGAGGGAGGAACTGCAATTTTTGTCACTTCCGGGTTGGCTTCAAATATTTTAAGCGGAGTTTGCCCCTTGATCATACCTGATCATCCCCAGAATGCATCACTGCTTCCTTGGCCCATTTTATTGCATCCAAACCCATCAACAAGTTTGAGTTATTTTGCTAAAACCTTTATTTCTATTTTATTTTATATGTTACTCTATAACTTACTGTCTGTATTTTAACTTCCCCTGCATTCTTATTCGTTTTATGTGAAACCAAAATGCTGATTCAATAATCTGTTCATTCATTTATTCGTTCGTTCGTTTATTCATTCAGAGATGAACAGATAAAATGGCAGCAAAAACTCTTTGGCAGATCAAATTTGTTATTGCAATACAATTATAAGCGACTTTTAAAATATCTGAAACATATGAAATCATTAGAAAACATTTTAAAATATTAAGAAACTTGTTAATTTCATCATCTTCAATCAGAATGCTTGAAAGAATGCAATCAGCGCTTGTTTTTTAATATAAACGTACCTCCAAGCTGCCGTCTTGCGTGGATTTCAGAAGCTGCAGTGATTCCCAGTGAGGTTCAAGGAGAACTGGAGGTGATCCTGGTCTAGCTGGGAATATTTTACCAGGATGGAGCTCAGAAAGTTCAGCTTCAGCTCTCTGATTGGACGGGAACGAGCTGGATGATTTATTTCAAAACAGGAAATAAAAGGATCCGTGTTCCTTTGGATTATGACACACAAACTTATTTTAAAATGTGTTTTTAAATGTTTTATGGGTTTCTAATGAGTAGAGGTCAGCCAAATCAGCTTGTCCCCAATTACCAAAGTTACTATTGAAATATAAATGTGAATAGACCCTAACCAGAATGTTTTTTCTGCTAACATAATTATTTTCTGTCTTTTTTAGGCCAAATAAAATATATATGAAAAAACAAAATACTTATGTGAAAAAATAGCATTTAAACATGTCCTTGTCATATCATATAAAATCTCCCCCTTTTTAAAAATAACTGTTCAGTTAGACTCTCTCAGCACCCAGGAAGTGACATCACTCAGGTATTTCCTGTTCATACGATAAAGAGATGTGAATATTAGCATACTTTCTGACCTTTATTTGATTGTTTTTATCATCAAACTGACATCGTTAAGCTCAACCTTTCAACCTTGTTACAAGCAATAAAATGTATTAAATTCCTGTTTTTCTCATGCTCTATGCTGCTGACAACACAAGCTAATGTGGATTTGATCGCTACTTTTAGCTAAAAGCTTCAAACCCGCAACAAAAAAACTGCTTTAAAACAACCAAAATGGCAGCAAAGAATCTGATAAAGTTTTAGATTTTCTGGCTAAGGTGAATAAACACGATTTCTCAGAGGTACAATGTTGAGAAATAATTTCACGTTGGGGGATTTGTTTGGTACCCAGAGACCCCACAGTGAACCGGAGCCTGAGAAGGATCTCCGTGTTTCGTTTGGACTCCTCGTCTAAACAGAACCAGAGGATCCAGTCATGATGACGAACTGCTGTTTGTTCTGAGTCACCTTCTGTTTATTGGTCCGAATCTTCCGAGATGCTCAGAGTTTACAGAGCCGGCTGATAGTGTTTGGGAACGTTAACGTACATATGGCTTTTTCCTGCGCAGGGCGAGGACGGGCTGCAGGGGCCGAAAGGAGAAACCGGGCCCAAAGGGATCCGAGGGCGAGCGGTGAGTTCTGACCCGGCAGGACAAAGCTTTCCACTCAGCCGGGACCGTTGTGATCCCTGTGTGTGTTTGGGTCCATGCAGGGAGTCTCGGGCCGGCCAGGAGAATCCGGAGAGTCCGGAGAACCGGGATATTCAGGACACAGAGTGAGTGAACTTTGAACCCAGCAGAGTGGAGGTCCGTTCCTTCAAACGAAGGTCAGGTCCAGAACTTTCAGCTGGTGACAGGGCTCAGGTATCAGGATAAAGGTTAAAGGTCACGACCCTGAACCTGCACGGCTGCTTGGAAGGGTTGAAGGAGAAACAAGATGGCAGCAGGACTGAGGTTAGCAGAGAATTCTGGGAAAATTCAGCTCAGTTTATTTACAGTAGGAAAACATTTTTTTACCAGCCACTAAATGTTTAAGTTCATCCAATTAAAAAGATGAGCAAAGATCTGTAATTATCTTATTTATACCCCAACTATCAGAGATAAAGTGAGAAAAACAACCAGAAAATCACAAACTCTGATTTTCAAAGAATTTATTTGCAAATTATGGTGGAAAATAGGGATGCAACGATTTCAAACCGATACGATATACCAATAATTAAAATACCGAGTACCAATACCGATCTTTCTACCACACACAAAAAATGCAATAAATTGGAAGACAGGTTTTATTTTCTTCTCTGATTGTTACAAAAAATGACGTTGAATTAGATTTGAATGACCACAAACGTAAAAGTTCAAGTGAAAAATAAAAATTATCTGTGAATTTATTGCAGTTTCCACATTTTGTGTATCGGTTTATGGTATCGGTACCAATACCAGATTCCAGTATCCGTATCGGTGCGTCCCTAGTGGAAAATAAGTATTTGGTCAATAAAAGTTCATCTACATACTTTGTTATTAACCCTTTGTTATCATTGCCAGAGGTCAAAGGTTACCTGTAGGTCTCCACCACGTTTCCACTCACTGTTGCTGGTATTTTGGCTCATTCCTCCATGCAGATCTCCTCTACAGCTGGGATGTTTTGGGACTTTTTATGGGGTTGACAGTAAATATTGAAAGTTTAAAGTTTGTTGTTTTTCATTTAATGGAAAAGAAACCTGTTGAACTTGAAGCATTTTTAATTCAAATACTGCAGTTTTTGTGCAATATTAAATGTATAAATAAGTAACGAGGAACGCAGACTTTTTTTTTTCATACTTAGCTTTTCTTTTTTTAAATATTTTCATCTTTAGTCATGATAGAATATTTGTGTTGCATTATTTTGGGAAAATAATCAAAATTTTTTTTAAATTCCTGTTGCACAATAAATGGTCGTTAAATTGGCATTCTTAATCTGTTTGAATGTTCATAAACAATCATTTTATAAGGAAAAATTAAAGTTCAGAGTGTCGTTCTGATTAACAGCGGATGATTTAGCAACACAAATAAATGATCAATCAAATCGTTCCAACTAAAGAACAAAGTGATGATTGTGCGTTTTGGACACTCTGCAGGGTCCTCGAGGTCCTCCTGGACTCAAACCTATGACCGTAAGTCCATCTTGTTTCACCTGTTTCTATCCAGAGGTGAGGAAAATGTTCTCACCTGTTGTCTGTTCTGGCAGGAGTGTCAGCTGGTGACCTACATCCGAAGCAACTGTGGTAAGTTCTCAGCTCCTCCACAGGTTCCTCTATGAACTGCAGCAGACAGAACCTGCAGCTCTGAATCACGTCTTCTTTCTTCACAGCTTGCTCCATCGGTAGGTACCCCCACACACCTGGAGGAAGCAATCGGTATCACCTGCTGCACACGTCCCTCAGGCCGAGCACCAGGAATGTCGATGATATCTGACGCTAAAGCTGCTGCTCGAACCAGAGCGGAGGAGGACGGGGGAAACTGCTCCACAGCTTCAGATCTTACAGGAGTTTTTAAAATCAAAGCAGGATTCATTTAGAGAGTAGAAATGGTAGAGAAATGGTTATTAGTTTTGATGCATGTAAAAAATTGGGCTCATTGAACTTTTCCAGGTAGATTAAGGGAAAGTTGAGGTGTCAAAATAAAATCCTGACAACAGATCAGAAGAATAAACCTGCTGAATAACAATAAAACTGCATATTTCTAGCATTTATTACATTCATTTACTCACCCAGACCAGTTTTGGAGACACTAGGAGTCCTTCAGGAGAAGTTTAGATCCATCAGCGTATATCCATATCATGGGAGTTAATGGGGCAGCCAAAGGTCAGCCTCTAAATAAGGAATTATCAGCTACTAAACTCTTTCATTTTACCAATGTTTGTTTTACAGATTTTTAATCCAACTTTCACCAACCAGTGATTCCAATAACATCCCAGCTGTAGTCTGAGCAGAACTTTCTCTCTGAGATCTACGGCGGTCGGGTAGACAGAACTACTGCAGACGTCATCATGGTTCATGTTTGTGTTTCCAAATTACATTAACCGGATGACCGTTTGGACTAAAACCTGGTTTATACTTCTCCGTTATCAAGTTTATGCCCAGACGTATTGACATTTTTCGTTTATAGTTCTCCGTTGGTTGTTTTTTAGTTTTACAAAGCAATTCCCCACCAGGACAGCAGGGGGTGCTAACTTCTCATAGCAGGTCTGCCTACCACTGCAGTGTCATTTCTGGTTAACTAGAGTTTATCTTCTTTAGCTTGAGAACGCATTTCCCCCTCAAGCAGCAATGGACGACACAAAGTAAGTTTTATTAAAGGAAAAGTTTGGTACTTTACACTTACAGCCCTGTTTTCAGACTTTTTATGATTAGATAGAACAGTTTTGATAGAAATTTGGACAAATGCTGCTATCCTGATAAATGTAGGTTTCCTTGCTAACACCCCCACCACCACCACCACCCTTACAATGGTGCACTCATAAATTCTTTCCTAGAATGCATTCATTTCCGTTTAAAAAGACGTGAAACCCACCGAGTGGTCAGGGGTGTTCATTGAAATGCTCACACAGTGTTTCTGTCGTCTTATACAGTCCAAACATTATCCAAATCCAAACATTTTTAATTTATCTCTGTTCAATATTTCGGATAATATTACAGAGCTGTAAAGCTTTTTACTAGAAGTGCAGCTCATAGAATCCTCTAGAAACACGTGGAAACAAACTCAGCAGCCGTTTTTGTTGTTTTCCTACACCAGCTTGTGTTAAAAATCGCCAAAAGACCAGATTAGATCAATTATCCTTTCAATATAAAGCATATAGAGGGCAAACGCTGCATTAACTACTGATTACAGCGACTACAGCGCCCCGTTCTGGTGAAACCATCTCTGGCTGTTACTGAGCTGGCCAATCAGAGGCACACAGTCTATGTGGTTGATGGAGACAGATAGTTCGAAAATGGGGCTCTACTCCATCTGTCCTATCGCTGCATCAATCTGTTTCGACGTTGACAGAGAAGTATAAACTCATTTCAGCGTCCACAGACTACAGCTGGGATGGAGCACAGTAGTGACATCATTGTAATCACTGATTGGTGTAAGTTGGAATAAAATCCTGTAAAATACCCTGATTACAACAACAAAGCACCTCAGAGACGCGCTGAAGTCCCAGGGGAATAGAGCTAGTGATTGATAACATACAAAAATGGTGAAATGAAGGAGTATAGTGGCAGATAATTCCTTATTTAGAGGCTGGTCTTTGGCTGCCCCATTAACTCCCATTATATGGATAAACGCTGATCACAGATGGATCTAAACTTCTCCTTAAGGACTCCTAGTGGCTCCTAACTGGTCTGGATGAGTAACTGAATGTAATGGATGCTAGAAATTAGGTTGTTCTTTTCAGCTCACTCAGACTGCCCAGCATATCCCACTGAGTTGGTCTTCGGTCTGGATATATCTGACTCTGTGACTCCAACCACCTTTGAGAGGCAGCGCGCCGCCCTCCTGTCTCTGCTGGAGGACGTCCACATCGCAGAGAGCAACTGTCCGAGAGGCGCCCGCGTCGCAGTGGTGGGATACAGCAGCTACACCAAATACCTGATCCGCTTCCAGGACTACCGGCAGAAGGCCCAGCTGAGGGAAGCGGTGCAGAACCTTGCCTTGGAGAGGACGTCACACAAGGCACATCTGGGCGCCTCGATGCGCTTTGTGGGTCAGAACGTCTTCAAACGGGTGCGAGCTGGAACGCTGATGAGGAAGGTGGCGGTTTTCTTCTCTAACGGGCGCTCAGAGGAGCCCAGCGACATTGTGACCGCTGTAATGGAATACCGAGCCTTGAACATCATCCCAGCAGTTATTTCTCTGACCAGAGCACCCGAGATTCGGACTGCCTTGGAGGTAGGTTTTCAGCATTTAGATTTCCATCAAACTAAAAACCCTGACCTATTTAACTGTATAATCAGATCTGTTCTCTAATTTCTTTTCTAATGAAATTTTAACAGATTTTTCTTTGTAATGGTGAAAGTACTATTTACTCTTTTTCTGTTCGCAGATTACTTGAATCTGTTCGCAGATTACATGATTCTTTTTGCATATGATGTTTTTCTGTTTCCAGATGACGGGATTCTGTTCGCAGATGACATGAATCTGATTGCAAATGATTTGATTCTTTTCAAAGATCACATCAATCTGTTCGCATAGGACGTGATTCTGTTTCCAGATGATGTGATTCTGTTTGCATTGGACGTGAATCTGTTTGCAGATGATGTGAATCTGTTCGCATAGGATATGATTCTGTTCAAAGATCACGTGAATCTGTTCGCAGATGATGTGATTCTGTTTGCAGATGATGTGATTCTGTTTGCAGATGACGTGAATCTGTTCGCATAGGATATGATTCTGTTCAAAGATCACGTGAATCTGTTCGCAGATGATGTGATTCTGTTTGCAGATGATGTGATTCTGTTTGCAGATGACGTGAATCTGTTCGCATAGGACATGATTCTGTTTGCAGATGACGTGAATCTGTTCGCATAGGACATGATTCTGTTTGCAGATGATGTGAATCTGTTCGCATAGGACATGATTCTGTTTGCAGATGATGTGAATCTGTTCGCATAGGACATGATTCTGTTTGCAGATGATGTGAATCTGTTATGGACATGATTCTGTTTGCAGAGATGTGAATTGTTCGCATAGGACATGATTCTGTTCACACATCATGTAATCTTTCCAATGATGTGATTCTGTTTGCAGATGATGTGAATCTGTTCGCATAGGACATGATTCTGTTTGCAGATGATGTGAATCTGTTCGCATAGGACATGATTCTGTTTGCAGATGATGTGAATCTGTTCGCATAGGACATGATTCTGTTCACACATCACGTGAATCTGTTCGCAGATGATGTGATTCTGTTTGCAGATGATGTGATTCTGTTTGCAGATGACGTGAATCTGTTCGCATAGGACATGATTCTGTTTGCAGATGACGTGAATCTGTTCGCATAGGACATGATTCTGTTTGCAGATGATGTGAATCTGTTCGCATATGACATAATTCTGTTCACACATCACGGGAATCTGTTCGCAGATGATGTGATTCTGTTTGCAGATGATGTGATTCTGTTTGCAGATGACGTGATTCTGTTTGCAGATGACATGATTCTGTTCACAGATATCGTGATTCTTTTGCAGATGATGTGATTCTTTTTGCAGAGGACGTGATTATGTTTGCAGATATCGTGATTCTGTTTGCAGATTACGTGAGTCTGTTTGCAGGTGACATGATTCTTTTTGCAGATGCCATGATTCAGTTTGCAGATGATGTGATTCTGTTTACAGATGACGTGATTCTTTTTGCAGATGACGTGATTCTGTTTCCAGATGACGTGATTCTTTTTGCAGATGACGTGATTCTTTTTGCAGATGATGTGATTCTGTTTGCAGATGATGTTTTTCTGTTTGCGGATGATGTGATACTCTTCTGATATGTCCGTCAGAGCTTTGACAGCTGCTGTTTTGTCACAGGTCGACGACTTGGGTAACTCTATTTTCACACCGTTGCTAAAGCAAGACAACCTGGCCACTGACCTCAGGAAGATCAAGAATTGTGCCATATGTTACGGTAAAAAACGTTATCCTGTTCTAAACCAAAAAAGAAATTGACCAGAACAGTCTGAAAAGCCAATTCTAATTTCTTAAAAAGACTGGACCAAAAATGGAAAGCACAGAAAAACTTTGACTCTTAGGAAACCTGGGAAGCTACTGATTAAGATCCTTACATTAAAGTTTTTTATCGTGTGGAAGAAAATTCAAAGAAATGAGGACTGGATCTGGACTTTTCTGTTCCCTAGTTTGTCTTTGTGAACATTTCCAGCTCCAATCAAAATCCATCATCAGGTTTTTTTGCTTCTTTTTCAGACCCCTGCAGACGTTCAGAGGAGTGCTCCTTCATTCGGGACCCGGCGCCGCCTCAGCAGGCGGATGTGGACCTCGTTGTGGTTCTGGACAGCTCCAGGGAGATGCAGGCAGACGATTATGTCGGCGCTCAGCAGATGTTGGGTTCTGTGGTGGAGCAGCTGGCTGTGAGTCCTCAGCCCCGCAGACCTGGAGCCCAGGCTCGAGTTGCTGTGGTCCAGCAGGGCGAAGGTCAGGCCGCTAAGCTGGAGTTCAACCTGCAGACCTACCAGAACCAGGTGGACATGAGGAAACACCTGACGGAGACCATGAAGCAGCAGAGCGGCTCCTCGGTTCTGGGACAGACGCTGGACTACGCCCTGAGGGAGGTGCTGCTAAAGGCCAGCCAGGTGCGCAGGAAGAAGGTTCTGCTGGCCGTGGTGGCCACCGAGACGGCCTACTGGGACCAAGCCATGCTGCACTACGTCTCCCAGAAGGCCAGCTGTGAGGGCGTCGCCGTGTTCGTGGTGGCGGTCGGCGGTCGCTACAACCAGACGCAGGTGGAGGAGCTGGCTGGTTTCCCCGTCCGTCAGCACCTGATCCACGTCAGCAGGCTGCAGGACGAAGAGCAGGGCTACGTCCAGCGCTTCTTCAGAGTCTTCCTCTCCACCCTCAGCAGTAAGACCTCAGAGCCAAAAACGATCAGGAGACTGCTGTTACTGTGAAGAATACGCTGATATTTATGCTCTGTTTTATTCAAACATTCAGAATATTGGAGTTGAATAACTTTTCACACGATTCATATCCTGATGAGATTAATATGAATGTGTTCCAGGGAGAATAAACTCATATCCTCCTGCCTCCCTGAGTCAGAGCTGCCAGGACCTGGTTGGTCAGGAAGAAGGACAAACCTCCTTCACAGGGTAAGAATCTGCAGAAACCCCAAAGAAACGCATCAGGTTCAAGCTAACGTTTAAAACCAGGTGATGCACTTCGCTAACTGTCTTCATATTTTGGAAAAGTGATATGTCTAAAACAGGGGTCTGCGACCTTTACCATCCAAAAAGACAATAGTCACCAAAAAATGAGTGACTCAGAAAAAGCACCTCCTCTACATCACAGAGAAAGTTATTATTCATGGCTCCGCCAATTTTGGCTGGCGACCACCCACAGGAAGACTGGCTTGATTTTACAGCCAGGAGAGAGCGGAGCGTGTCTCTGCTAGTAGAAGCTAACCATTAGCAGCTCTGTTAATAGAATGTAACAATTAGCAACTCTGCTAATAGAAGATAACCATTAGCAACTCTGTAAATAAAAGCTAACCATTAGCAACTCTTAATAGAGGCTAACCATTAGCAACTCTGTTAATAAAAGCTAACCATTAGCAACTCTGTTAATAGAATCTAACCATTAGCAACTCTGCTAATAAAAACTAACAATTAGCAACTCTGTTAATAGAATCTAACCATTAGCAACTCTGTTAATAGAATGTAACAATTAGCAACTCTGCTAATAGAAGATAACCATTAGCAACTCTGTTAATAAAAGCTAACCATTAGCAACTCTTAATAGAGGCTTACCATTAGCATCTCTGTTAATAAAAGCTAACCATTAGCAACTCTTAATAGAGGCTTACCATTAGCATCTCTGTTAATGAAAGCTAACCATTAGCAACTCTGTTAATTGAGGCTAACCATTAGATACTCTGTTAATAGAAGCTAACCATTAGCAACTCTGTTAATAAAAGCTAACCATTAGCAACTCTTAATAGAGGCTTACCATTAGCATCTCTGTTTATAAAAGCTAACCATTAGCAACTCTTAATAGAGGCTTACCATTAGCAACTCTGTTAATAGAAGCTAACCATTAGCAACTCTTAATAGAGGCTTACCATTAGCAACTCTGTTAATAGAAGCTAACCATTAGCAACTCTTAATAGAGGCTTACCATTAGCACCTCTGTTAATAAAAGCTGACCATTAGCAACTCTGTTAATTGAGGCTAACCATTAGATACTCTGTTAATAGAAGCTAACCATTAGCAACTCTGCTAATAGAAGCTAACTATTAGCAACTCTGTTAGTAAATTCTAACCTTTAGAAACTGTGCTAATAGAAGCTCACCATTAGCAACTCTGTGAACAGAAGCTAACCATTAGCAACTCTGTTAATTGAGGCTAACCATGAGATACTCTGTTAATAGAAGCTAACCATTAGCAACTCTGCTAATAGAAGCTAACCATTAGCAACTCTGCTAATAGAAGCTAACTATTAGCAACTCTGTAATAAAAGCTAACCATTAGCAACTCTGTTAATAGAAGCTAACCATTAGCAACTCTGTTAACAGAAGCTAACCATTAGCAACTCTGTTAATTGAGGCTAACCATTAGATACTCTGTTAATAGAAGCTAACCATTAGCAACTCTGCTAATAGAAGCTCACTATTAGCAACTCTGTTAATAAAAGCTAACCATTAGCAACTATGTTAATAGAAGCTAACCATTAGCAACTTTGCTAATAGAAGTTAACCATCAGCAACTCTGTCAGTAGATTCTAACCACAGAAGCTAACCATTTGCAACTCTGTAAACCGAAGCTAACCATTAGAAATTCTGCTAATAGAGGATAACTATTAAACACTCTGCTAAAAGAAGCTAACCATTAGCAACTCTGTCAGTAGATTCTAACCTTTAGCAACTCTACTATTAGAGGCCAACCATTAGCAACTCTGCTAATAGAGGCTAACCATTAGCAACTCTTCTAATGGAGGCCAACAGTTAGCAACTCTGTTAATAGAAGATAATCATTAACAACTCTGCTAATAGAGGCTAACCATTAGATACTCTGTTAATAGAAGCTAACCATGAGCAACTCTGCTAATATAAGCTAACCATTAGCAACTCTGTCAGTAGATTCTAACCTTTTGAAACTCTGCTAACAGAAGCTAACCATTAGCAACTCTGTTAGTAGATTCTGACCTTTTGAAACTCTGCTAACAGAAGCTAACCATTAGCAACTCTGTTAGTAAATTCTAACCTTTAGAAACTGTGCTAATAGAAGCTAACCATTAGCAACTCTGTGAACCGAAGCTAAGAATTAGTAATTCTGTTAATAGAGGCTAACCATTAGCAACCCTATTATTAGAAGCTAACCATTAGCAACTCTGTTAATAGAAGCTGACCATTAGCAACTCTGCTATTAGAGGCTAACCATTAGCAACTCTGCTAATAGAGGCTAACCATTAGCAAAAATATGCCAGCAGAAGCTAACCATTTGCAGCTCCACAACATGGCAGAACATGTTTGGGCTTGTATTATTTGTGAAAGTAACATTTGATGTTACACTTCCAGAGGAAAGATGAGATTAGGAA
>JAPXFQ010001099.1:0-55844 GCA_028564705.1 Apricaphanius iberus | reverse complement strand
TTTTTAGCTTTCCTCATACACATAACAAAGCAGTAAAGCCACTTTTGTTTGTGGTCTTATATCGTCCACCAGGACCTTATTCTCAATTTTTAGATCAGATTTCAGATTTTCTATCTGACTTAGTTTTAAACACTGATAAAGTCATTATAGTCGGAGACTTCAATATTCATGTTGATAATGAAAGTGATAGTCTAAATACAGCTTTTCACACTATCTTAGACTCAATAGGCTTTACTCAAAATGTGCAGGGACCAACACATTCTTGTCACCACACTTTAGATCTTGTGCTGACTTATGGCATTGACTGTGAAGAAATAACAGTCTTTCCACATAACCCTATCCTGTCTGATCATTTCCTTATCACTTTTAAACTTACTCTAATGGATCATATCAAACCTGAAAGAAAACTTCATTATACCAGAACGTTATCAGACAACGCTGTAGCAAATTTTAAAGAAGCTCTTCCAACTTTAATTTCCTCAGTTTATAAATGCAGAACAGAAAACAGTGATTTAACTCGTGACCCCTCACAACTTGACATTTTAGTTCATAGCGTTAATTCCTCCCTGCGTCGGGCAATAGACAAAGTTGCCCCCTTGAAAAGGAAGGTGGCTAGCCATAGAAGATTAACTCCCTGGTTTAATTTAGAGCTACGTACCCTAAAGCAGAATGTTAGAAAACTAGAGAGAAAATGGCGCTCCACGCATTTACATGATTCCTTTTTAATATGGAAAAATAGTTTATTGCTATATAAAAAGAGCCTTCACACAGCTAGAACAGCATATTATTCATCTTTAATCGAGGAGAATAAAAATAATCCTAGGTTTCTTTTTAATACAGTTGCCAAACTCACACAGGATCATAGCTCTATCGAGCCAACCATTCCCCAAGCTCTAAGCAGTGACGACTTCATGCAATTCTTTATAAATAAAATAGACTCCATAAAGAATAAGATAATTGGGAACCTTCCCAATATGCTTGCTTCCTCCTTAGTTAATGAGGCAGCCTCAAAAATGGTGGAACCTAATATATGCTTAAACTGCTTTAATGCAGCCGAACTTTGTGATGTACTAAAATTATTAGCTTCATCTAAACCTTCAACTTGCGTTTTAGACCCAATCCCAACTAAACTCTTAAAAGAAGTTTTCCCTCTGATCGCTGCTCCAATTTTAAATATAATGAATCTATCCTTAGTCAATGGATATGTACCACAGGAGTTTAAGATTGCTGTAATTAAACCTCTACTTAAGAAACCCTCTCTTGATCAAAACGACTTAATTAACTATAGACCGATATCTAATCTTCCCTTCTTATCTAAAATTCTTGAGAAAATAGTTGCACACCAGATATGTGAGCATTTAAACAATAATGAGCTGTTTGAGAAGTTTCAGTCAGGCTTTAGAGCTCATCACAGCACTGAAACAGCTCTGGTGAAGGTTACTAATGATATTCTCATAGCCTCAGACAATGGACTGGTGACCATTCTGGTCCTGTTAGATCTCAGTGCTGCCTTTGACACTGTTGACCACAATATTCTCATAGAAAGGCTTCAAAGTGTCGGTATAATAGGAACAGCACTAGGTTGGTTTAAATCTTATTTGTCTAACAGATTTCAGTTTGTTCAGGTAAACAATAGATCTTCCTCAACCTCAATAGTTACTTGCGGAGTACCACAGGGTTCAGTGCTTGGGCCGATTCTCTTTACTATATATATGCTTCCTATTGGTAAAATAATTAGGCAGCATGGGATAAAATTCCATAGTTACGCAGATGATACACAGCTATATCTATCCATAAATCCTGATGAATCCAATCAGTTAGGTAGACTACAGGCATGTCTGGAAGACATAAAAACTTGGATGACTCTAAACTTCTTGCTTCTAAATTCTGATAAAACAGAAGTTGTCGTCTTTGGACCAGAAGCTCTGAAAAAGAAACTACTTACTGGACGGCATTAAATTAGCCTCCAGTAATAAAGCAAAAAACCTCGGTGTCATTTTTGACCAAGATATGTCATTTAGAACTCACATTAAAGAAGTCTGTAGGATTTCCTTTTTTCACCTTAGGAATATTGCAAAAATTAGAACCATCCTGTCCAGGAATGATGCTGAAAAACTAGTCCATGCCTTTGTTACTTCAAGGCTGGATTACTGTAACTGTCTATTATCAGGTAGTCCACAGAATACAATTAAAAGTCTTCAGTTAGTTCAAAATGCTGCTGCTAGGATTCTGATGAATATTAAAAGAAGAGATCACATTTCCCCTGTTTTAGCTTCTCTTCACTGGCTCCCAGTAAAATCTAGAATAGAATTCAAGATCCTCCTTCTGACATATAAAGCCCTTAATAATCTAGCTCCATCATACATAAGAGACCTGATTGTTCCATATGTTCCTAACAGAGACCTTCGCTCTCAGACTGCAGGTTTACTGGTAGTTCCTAGGATTTCTAAAAGTAGAATGGGTGGCAGATCTTTCAGCTATCAGGCTCCCCTCCTATGGAACCGGCTCCCAGGGTTGGTTCGTGAAGCAGACAATTTGTCTATCTTTAAAACTAGGCTAAAAACTTTCCTCTTTGACAAAGCTTACAGTTAGAGATATGTTTATAGGTAGTTAGAGTCAGGTCAGACAGGTAGATAGGAAGAGACAGGTTAATGTTAGTAGTCAGGCAGAGTGTCAAAAGTTAGGAAGAGATAGGAAGAGGTAGAGTAGCTAGGTAGAGATAGATTAATGTAAGCCAGGTAAAGATCCGGAGCCGGTCGCGGCTTACCGCCGCGGAAGAAATGTGCCCCACAGGGGCCAGCCAGCGCCGGAGAGAGGTCCCTCAAGGGGATCCTCCCGCACAGTGCGGCCGCCCATTACCTGCCGGGTTGAATCCCCCGGGCAGACTGTGCGGACCCCACCCGTTTATCTCTTAAACGTTTCTCGCCCTCTTCAACTCTGTCCTCTCAGTTCTGTCTATTTTTCCTTAAGATAGTTGTCGACTATCGGTCTCGTGCCGGTATTTAGCCTTAGATGGAGTTTACCACCCACTTTGGGCTGCATTCTCAAACAACCCGACTCCGAGAAGACCCCGGCATGACGGGGGCCGTTACCGGCCCTACACCGTCCACGGGTCAGGAGGACTCAGACAGAGTGTTGGTAGCCAGGTCTCCTAGTAGCTAGGAGACAGGTTAATGTTAGTAGCTATGCTGCTTTAGGCTAGGCTGTTGGAGGACATTATTAGGGTCTGTTCCTACTTTCTCTCCTACTTCTCCCCAACTGCATGATGTGCTGTCAATTCAAGCACTAACCTGTTTTCTATTATAGTAGGTGCTCCGGATTAGCCCTGCTTGACGACCCTGACTAAGATGGCATTGCAGTGACGGAAAATTCTCCACGTCCTGCAACAAACTTCTGCATCAGTTCTATTGCTCTTTCTGTGTCTCTGTTATGTATTCTCCAAGCCACAGACGGTCGCGGCAGATAACCGCTTGTGCTGAGCCTGGTTCTGCCGGAGGTTTCTTCCTGTTAAAAGGGAGTTTTTCCTTCCCACTGTCGCTGCATGCTTGCTCAGTATGAGGGATTGCTGAGAATTCCACGACGCAATCTTCTGTGGTTCTGTAATTTCTACATTAAACATTGTATTGTAATAACTCTTTTTGTAAAGTGCCTTGAGATGACATCTGTTGTGAAATGGCGCTATATAAATAAACTGAATTGAATTGAATACAGATACGGTCCATCAGAACCAACCCGATCCAGTAGTACAGACCCGGTCCATCAGAACCAACCCGATCCAGTAGTACAGACCCGGTCCATCAGAACCAACCCGATCCAGTAGTACAGACCCGGTCCATCAGAACCAACCCGATTCATTAGTACAGACCCGGTCCATCAGAACCAACCTGAGTGTCCTGTGTTTTGATTAGGATGAAGGTCTCCCCCTGGGATGGGGGCCGGGGATTGGCCTTTGCCCCAGTGGGGCTTGGTGGTGCCGCGGCCGTTGGCCCTGATTTAGGCGTGCTAAGGCCTCCCACCCCTGGTGGATGGTGCTGAACGGGGGTGCCTATTGGAGTCAGTAGATGAGCTGGCTCCCTAGGAATGGCATTTAGTCACCCCAGTCATTTCCTCCTCATTCCCAGACGCCTCTGTCCACCTGCTCCATAGGTTTTTGGGGCGTGGACACGTCACTGGGGAGGGGTTTTCTTCTTCGATGTCCAGTAGCGGTTATTTTACTATTTTCACTGATAACATTTACATGAAACACACTCATGTAGGGACCTTGTGGTGGGCACAGCTTTGGCTCCAGAGGGGGAGCCCTTCTAAGGTGCCTCGCCTCTGGTGCCGGTGCCCACCGCTTAACTGCATCCAGACACTGAGGGCCCGGGGTGGGATATGGGGGTGCCTGGCAGCATTCCAATGCCCCACCCCTCTGTTTTAAGTTCGCATTAGAACAACACGCAACAACACCACAATCGAGTGGGGGGAGAGAGGCTGGGGGTCTTTTTACACCCCTATTTGTTTGACCATCAGGGGTTGTCCGGGTCCGGGGGGTAGATCGGGCCGTCTGGTTGGGGACCTGGGCTACTCTTGCCATGATGGGGGCTTTGGTGGTCTGCTTGTCCCCATCCTGATGGGCAGGGAGTTCGTCTCCCAGGTTCAGGGTCAGGTTGCATTATTGGGGCATCAGTGGCTGGACCTGGGAGCCCCTGATCTCCGTGGCCTCCTGGGCCGGTCCTTCCCTTGCGTAGCCGGTTTCCAGCGGAGCCCGTGGGTCCCTGCGATCTCTCGGGGCCCAGCATTGCGGCTGCTTGGTGTTCCCCTGGGGCTTCCATCTGTTCCTCTCTTGGTGGGTGATCGACCCTGCGCTGATCCGCCTGCGTCTCCTGCCTCCTTCATGTCTGTGCCGATTCCTGTAGGACGGATTGACGGTTCCTTACACCAGCTATTAAACACTTGCATGGGGAAACCTTATTCAGACCTGCATGCTCGCACACATGAATGTGTTCATTAATCCATGCTTGTGTGTAGTGAATGCGTAATTCTTAGTTTTTATTACTGGATCCGAACTATTGGTTTGGTTCTGTTCAGTTCGTTGTTATTGTTTGTTTAGTTTTACCGCTTCTCTGCCGTCCAACAGAGGTGGAGGACTGGGATGTTTTCTTGTGTTCTTTGTTTGCCTCCATATCTGCCGGTCCTGTTTCTCTTCTTCATCTTCTTCCTTTCTTCCTTCTTATCTCAATTTCGTGTCCATAACTTCAACTAATGAAACCCACAGTAATCACTAATAAAGATTTTTCATACATACATATTAAGTATTATAGCAAAGCTGAAATGTTCTGCTTGGGAAAGTTAACCTGTTGGGTTTGTACCAAGTACTCAGACACACATTCTGAGTAGCATACTGCCAGACAGGACATGTAAAAAAAATGGCTTACCTGATCCAGTTCATTAGAACCTGGACCTGGTTCTGGTAGAACCGACCAAGTTCTGTTGACCCAGAACTTAGTCGATCCAGTAAAACTGACCCGGTTCACCCGAACAAACCCGGTCCATTAGAACTGACCCGGACAAGTAGAACGGGTTCAGGTAGTCTGGTAGAACCGACCGTGTTCTGTTGACCTGGTCTGACCCGTCTGTCTCTGTTCTCAGTAAAACGGCTCTGCTGGAGGGACTGGAAGTGGACCAGTACATGCTGGGAATCCTCATCTACGTCCAGAAGTGAGTATTGGCTGCTTGTGCCGGACCCGACCAGAACCACCAGAACCTGACCCTCCTCTCCCCTCTCCAGCTCCGACTATGAGGAGATCACCATCGACCCGGTCTGCAGCTGGAAGCCGGTTCCGGTGAAGCCCGACATCCACGTGAAGGAGGAGTCAGACGGCCCGGTTCTGAAGCGCTGCCGGTCCTTCAGCCCGAGTCACATGGTTCTTCCCAGCGTCATGGAGATGATCGCCTCGCTAGGCCCCGCCCCTTCCTCCGCCCCTCCCTCCTCGCCGATGTCCTACGCCTCGCTGCCACCGGGGGGCGGCAGAAACACGCCGGACTTCCCTGCAGCAGGTTGGTTAAGGTGACCCGGTCCGTTTGGGGTCTCTGGTTCTGGTTCTGATCCGTGCCTTTCGTCCTGCAGCTCCGTCGTTTCCCGCTCCGTTCTCGGACTTCGGCGGTCCCGGTTCCCCCGCCGTCAGGAGCTTCTCCTCCCCTGGCCCGCCGCCGCTGTCCTACCAGCCGGAGCTCTCTAGCGCCCTCCTCAGCCCCGACAAGCCCCCGCCTCACCCACAGGTACCGCCCGGTACCGCCGGGTCCACAGCTTCATCAGATCCAGACCCGGTTCTGGCTGTGACCTCCTCTCCTCTTCCTCCCCTCAGATGTCGGGCCGTTTGGACTCCACCTCCCATGGTGCATCTCTCTCCCAGCAGCAGCAGCAGGGTTTCCATGGCAACGGCCAGATGATGCAGCGCAGCAACCAGAACCCCCGTCTCCAGGGCGACGGCTCCTTTGGGCTAGGAGGATCCGCGGACGTTCCAGAACCTTCTCTGGACGTGAGTAGAACCAAGACGGTCAGAGGGTGGAGCTTTAGTTTGGGTCGGGTCAGAACCGCTGGTACCGGAACAGAACCTGCTTCAACTAATTTAGTAAAGTTTTTTATTTTCCCACATTTAGAACAAATACAGCCACAAACAAACCGATAAAAAAAATAAAGAGAAAATGAGTCCAATGATAAATAATTATGACGTTTAACCATAAAGTTTTCTCACACATGTGCAAATAAGACGACAAAAAAACACACAATGGGGCATAAAATATTATCAGAACAAAAAGTTATCCAACCAATGTGAATATACATTAAGTTCTATATATTATTAGGTTCTATAATATTTCTTAAATTCTCTAAAATTGGTCTCCATACATCAGAAAGTTTTCTCCATGTGAAGAATCCCTGCCAGCTCCCTCAGACCCACCATCATAGTTTTATACAGCCATTATGATCCATAACTTCTAACATGCTGGAAAAAAACAAATAAAGCTACTTTTGGGTCAGAGTTAATACGGCCGTTATAAACAAAAATATTTCACAGTGAATTTCCACCCCCAAAAAAATCCGAAGATCTGAGATTAAAGTTGCATATTTTCCAGAAAAAAAACGCAGAAATTCTGAGATTAATTTCAGATATCTTGTAGTAGGCCTGGGCGATACGAGCTAAAATTAATATCACGCTATATTGAGCGTTTCACCTCGATAACGATGCGTCTTTTTCTATTTTTAATCGTGTCGTTTCTGTATTAAATGTCCAGTAGAGGCAAAATTAGCTTAATGTTCTTTAAAATATCGAATGGCTTCAAACAGCCTTTTAATTCAGTGTTTGATTCCCGCTCCTTTCTGTATTTCTTACAGTCCGTCTTAAACTCAGAAGTTATCAAACAGACCAGATGATGAAGTTACAGCGTTTTAGTGAAATCAATGATTTTAGTGTGCAGTCGTTTATTTTAGACAGAAAATGTTTTATATCGGAGCACATCAGCCGCTTCATGAGCTGTATCAGAAACAACAACAACTCAGTGTGCTTAATATCTGCTCCACCTGAACAAGACCTGGGTGGGTGGAGCTACAAAAGCTCTGTTGCTATAGTAACAAACTCCACGTTAGAGCGTCCGATAACTCCATAAAATGTGACTTTATTTGTCATTAGTCGCATTTTTCTGAGAAACAGTCGGTAGATGAGTCTAAAGTCTTGCTAAGTGTAGCTACACGGTTAGCAGCGTTAGCAGCACTTCCCTGCTCTGTCACATGACCGTGCGTAGTCATGTGACTCAAGGCAAAAGCTGATTTCTTAAAGGGGCAGGAGCACCGCTAAACTAAAACACAGCTTTTCATTTATTATTTAACGTACCGCATGTACCGGCACGGGCAAAATGACGCCAGTAACAGTCATACATGTCGGTATACTGCCCAGCCCTATTTTCTAAGAAAAGAAACGCTTAATTATCTGATGTAGAAAAGTAGAAAATTTGCTCACGTTTATTTTTTACTACTTTCTGACTTTACATTGTCAGAAACATTTTAGTTTAGATATTGAGCCTTTAATCATAGAAATTTTCTTCGTCTCTACATCAGAGAGTTAAGCTTTATTTACCTAGAAAATATTTAAAATAATATCAACATTTATTTCTTCTTCTTTTAATCTTACGACTTTTGTGACAGAGAATTTAATAGTTTTTTTCTGCAAAATATGTGCAATTAATCTCAGAAATTCAGAGTTTTTACTGGTGATTTTTCTACTTTTTGAGAGTTTTTTGGGTGTAAATTTAATCTAAAATATTCTTGTATTGTTTGCAATGACCCTAATAGTCTGTGGTAGAGTTAAGATTAACTTTAACTACTGATCACTGCGTTGTGTCTGAGATAACTGCTGAAACACCGTCACCCTGACGTTGGCCTCCTACTGATGGAGCAAAAAGCAACGAATTTCTTTTGCTTTTTGCTGACGTAGTTTATAAATTCTGTGCGCTTTAAAACCCCAAAATAAATCAGTCTGTTTAACGTCACTGATGGGGGTTAGTTTTACCGTGAATAAATACAGAGTTAGGTTCTGGTTCTGATTCTGTCCCGTCTTCCTACAGCTGCTTCCAGAACTCACCAACCCAGATGAGCTCCTCTCCTACCTCGGACCTCCAGATCTCCCCAGCAACAACGACGACCTGCTGTCTCTGTTCGAGAACAACTGAGGAGCTCCAGAACCGAACCGGACCGGTTCCCCTGGAGTGGACAGAAGGCAGAACTCTGGAGCGTTTGGACCTGTGTGATGTTCTTGTTTTACTGGTTTTATCCTCTGAATCTGGTCCGCTTACTGGGATCGCTGGTTCTGGTTCCGACCCGAGGAGCTGGTTCTGGTACCGTAGGACTGAGCGCCCCCTGCAGTCTGCTCTCAACCAATCAGAGACACTCCTGGACCAACACCCGGCTCCCTGCGAGCCGATTGGCTGCGGATCGACCCGAGGCTCCGCCTCCCCCCCCCCTCCCCTTCCCGGTTCGTGTCGCCGGGGGCAACAGCCGTGATCCAGTACCGATATTAACATGAATAATGAGACCAGTTAACGACCTTTGACCCTTTGTAATTTAATAAACACGCTGCAGAGCTCAGGGCGGTACCGCCGGTTCTGATGGACCCGCAGCCGGTTCTGATGGACCCGCAGCCGGTTCTGATGGACCCGCAGCCGGTTCTGATGGACCCGCAGCCGGTTCTGATCACACGCCTACTCTTCTGCAGTGAGAACCAATCAGTGTTGGACGTTTTGTTGAATGGAAGATAAAATGGCTGAATAACCGTTTTATTTTAATCCCTATTTATGGATATGAACAAAAAGTTAGCAGAAGACTAAAGAGATTAAAATAAAGCAGCAAAAACCATAAAGTTTGAATTATAATTACTTCTTATAGCAACAATAAGATGGAACCAGAACAAAGTTACAGCCAGGGATGCACCGATACTCTAATGTTCTCATTAAGGTTAAACCGATAATTAAACACGTGGAAAAAATATATTTCACTTGATATTTTAGTTTTGTGGTTATTTTATGAATATTTTTTAATCTAATTCACCATCATTCGTTGTAACAAGCAGAGAAGAAAATCAAACTCCGCTTCTTTGTGAGTTAGAAATATCGGCATTGGTATCGGTTTGAAACCATGGTTATCGTTGCATCCCCGAACACAACAGTTTCAAATCGTTCTAAGGCTACTTTCATAAAGTATCCATGCAACAAAAAAAAATCTTTCATTTTTTAAATCATAATTTCATTTTTAAATCATATATATATATATTTTAAGTTCTTTGATTGTTTTCCGTGCAGTATTGTTGCAGTGGCGTGTCTGGCATTGAAAAGGAGACGGTAAGCGTCAGTAAGAAGGTTCTGGACGGTTCTGTTGGGTCCAGTTAGGACCCAGTAGGACCCCCATCCAGATGCTGCCAGCAGCCGTCGTCTCCCTGCAGGGCTCTCTGTAAAACATGAAGACGCTCATATGAACGCACGCTTCAGCGTGTCTTTGTGTCCAGAATGTGCGCGAGCAGCAAGTCTGAACACGTTTCCTTTCCATAAATCATAAAGTTTGTGTAGAAAGTGACTCAGATCCTGTTTTGTGCAAAATGAAGCTTCATTAATGAGAACCAATCAGGGAGGATTCTCTTTAGTTTCCAGGTCAAAGTTCACTGGCCCTTTGTGGGCGTGTTTAACAGGAACCAGCAGAACCATTTAGTGATTCAGATTATATAACTAGGCGGGGCCGTTGGGGTGAAACTAGATCCCTTATTGATTATTATTAATATACGGCTTCAGTCAGAGGATTCTTCTTAGGCAAGACATTTTTCATATCGTACACTTTGACACGGTGCTTTACATAATTTGGTAAAGAAATAAAACTCAATAAAAGCATGGAAAGTTAAAAAAAACAGCAATTACGACATTAAAGCATAAAAAAGAAAATTAAATCACAGAAAATAAAGTAATTAAATCCTACAGCAAAGAATAAAACACTAAAGAAAACAACTAAAGCAGTATAAAAATTTTAACGAAGTTAAAATGTCATATTTTATTAAAACAACAAACAGTTGATCAGTTAGTTTGACGACCTTCAGGTGTGTTAATAATAATAATAATAAGTTTTATTGTCCACCAAAGTGAAAAATGAGCCTTTTTAATAAAAGACAGAGTCACAATAAATAGACACAAATATCAGACAGATTAGACAATCGTCACCAAAAGAAGCAACAATAAATAACACCGCTATGGACTGTTGAGCGTTGAGAAGTGATGTTGCACTGGGTATGAATGATTTTTTTTGTAAATGATTTTAGACCTCCTTCCTGAATTCTGTAAACGGTGGATGTACTGAGTCAGGCACAATGAGCCGGGCCTTGTGTATCATGTGTGTAATATATAACTATTTTCTGTTCTTAATAGGTTCCCAAACCAAGTGCTCATATTAAATGTCAGCACATTCTCAATCAGACTCCTAAACACGGACTTTCTTGGTGACCCCAAAGGAGTAAATCTGCTTTGCCTTTTTTAAAATGTACTCTTTGTTTTTAGTAAAACTTAAGGTGGAGTCAAAGAATGTTCCTAAATATTGGAACTCTACATGTTGGTGATTAATTACAACAGGCAGAAATGTTTCCTTACCTTCTAAAGCTTCGCTAACAGGAGACTGGGAGGACTGGGAGGCAGGACTGGTTCCCATCCGGATCAGACTGCTTCTTTACATCACTTATGGCTACCAGACAAACAGAGGATGGGGAGCCTAATGCTGCATTCCAGTTAACCTTTCCGAGTCGGAAATCTCACAGTTCTCTGGCGTCGCTTCACAGACACACGCCCCCTTTAGGTCGGAATATGCAACTTGGAGCTCTGAGAGTAGACCGAGTAGAGGGGGGGGGGCAAGTCAGAAACAAAGATGGCTGCTCCCGTAGTAGAGATGTATTTTCTTTGTATTTGAACTGTTGGTCATTTCAGTGTCGTTTTTAATGCTCCTACACACTTGACTACATTTCGGCTTTAATCCGGTCACCAGTTTTTACATTGCACGGCCTTGCTGTGCGTGCAATACAATGTACAGATTTGTTTTTCATGCTGCTATGCTGAAGATGCTACGCCGCTAACAACAATAGCAATAACTAGCCCGCCCCTCGACAGCTGCGTCCATCTTCTTTCTGACTCGGAGTGTAGCGAGACAAACTGGAACGCTATAAATCGGGAATGACGTCACGTTCTTGTGTACAGCGACTCGGACGCCGAGTTTCAGAGACAAATGGAATGCAGCATAAGCTCCTCCCCTTCCTGTAGGGAGCCTAAGGCTCCTCCCCTTCCTGTCAGACCATGGGTCCCCAAACCAATAAAATAATGAATGGAAGTCAATGAAGCGATAAAAGTTATTTCCTGGTCCGCTTTGTCTTACGTCCTGAATCACACACGTTCTTTGATATAAATGATAACTAATGATGTACATTTCTGTGTTTGTCCAGTGATTTAAGATTTATTTGATAGTAAAAATTCGCATTTAAAATGCCTACCAATCAGAAGTCACATATATGACGTAATATGGCTAACAGGAGCTAGCACTAGCTATATCACGTAAAACCTTCACCTTGTAGAGCTTCTCCTCCATGCTGGCTCTCACTCCACCGACTGCTTTATCCCCAACATAGCTGCTACTTTCCTCATGGTCACATTTATAGAGGTTTTCTCCGTGTTTAATGCTCCTTTCTTCGTCCTGGAGGCTACAACCCTCGCTCTCTTTCTTCTTCTGCTGTTGTAGTCCGCTAAACGTTTTCACACAAAACCTAAAGTAACTTTTACCTCCGGTCCAAAATCAGCGTTTTCTCTGCATCAAAATTAGTTTTTAAAGTTCAGGATCAGAAAATAACTTTTATCGCTCCATTGACTCATTCATTTTTTTGGCAGTAGGGACCCATGGACAGGAAGTAGAAGGGCGGGGCTTAGGCTCCCCATTGGACCCAAAACAGAATGAACGCGGCATGAACCTCCATGTTGGAGCTGCCGGGACTGTAGCTCCACCTGATGGTGAACCAGGAACATGGCAGCCTGTATTCAGTAGTTCTGATCCGATGCAGAAGTTCTGTTGCATCACCTGAAGCCGGAGGAGATTCCTGCATCCCTCAGAGTAACGATTCAGACAGAAAGCAGGGAGGAAACCTGCGAGGAGATGGCTGCCATGTTTTAATTAGGAATGGGTTTCGTTTAGGTTTTATCCAATTTTCAAAACGGTGCTTAAAAAATGGAAAACATACAAACATCTTCCAAAAATCCTCTTCTTTTTAATTTTTAGTGGGGCTGTTAAACTATTAAAAAATTTCGATCTAATTAATCAGCATTCCTAAATATGACAAAAAACCTACAATCTTCAGTATGAATAAAGAACAAATCTAGATGTAGTTTCTCTTTTTTAAACTAAATATAGGAGAAATCAATAAAATGTTTGTTTTGAACTCCACATTCTCAATGTATGTTTAGTCTCATGAAAAATAAGAAATAGAGATAGAACTAATCAAAATATATGATAAGCTTAACATTTGGATATCAGCAGTCTGTGTTAAACATCACATAAATGACATATAATATAGACTTAGTAGTAAAATGTCTCAACATTGCCATAAGTAATCACTCAGTAGATAAAACTCGCTTCATCACAACAGGAAATTAACGCTCTTATTGTGAAGTTGTACACAGCTACTTTTTGCTACAGCTACAATTTTAAGTCTGAAAACATCAGTTTACCTGAATAATTTCGTATTTTCACACAGAAGTATCTCATAATGAAATGTACTGAAGCAGTGAACCAACATATACACATAAAAACTTATGAACTTATCATAGGGTGACCATATTTTCACTTCCAAAAAAAAACAAAAACAGGACATTTGACTAATTCCTGAAACACTTCAATAAATACTCTGTTTTGTTAAAAAATACGTTTGATTTCGACAGATTCAATGTGTTCCTTCTTTATGTGCTTAGAAAAAATGATTCCTTGATCTGTAAAACGAATACGGAAAGTGGAAATGACTTCGGAAAAGAGGACATTTGGTCACCCTACTTATCAGCACAAAGCCAATACGCCATTAATAATAAAATACTCACATGTCATTTAGCATCACAAACACGTGCTGCTGCACAACAATCCACAGTTTGGCTGGTTAGGAAGGAGAAATGATGTGTTACAGGCTGAATTATAAGCAGGGCGCTGTTCTGTGTATGCGTAGTTCATTCTAGGAAGTAATCGACCCGCGTTGGTGCGTTCATTTTGACAGACTTAATTTTTAGATGCACAGAATCCATCTTGCTTGGTAATCTCCACCAGAACCAGAACCTGGATCAGTACAAGCGGCCATCTGCCACGACCGTCTGGGGGTCTGAGAAGACAGAGAAGAGACAGCATGGAGGATGCTCGGTGACTTTGAGCATCATCTGGACCGATGTTCCCCATCCAGCAGGGGGCGTTGTAGCTGAGCAGGATACCAGACCATGTGGAGCTTCTATGGGGAGAAAAACACTGAGAGAAAACTGGGTTAACAATCATAATAACAGCAGAAAATAATATATCTGGAGAGTAGTAGGAGAGAAAAGTAGCAGAGAGAAGAAAAGTGGTCAGTCTGTCTAAACATATAGCAGCATAACTACAGAAATAGCTCAGGAAAACCTAAGCCACTAACTATTACTAGCATTTTGGATCAACTGAAGGCTTTTGACTGCATTTTGTGGACTTCCTGATAATAAGGAATTACAGTAGTCCAGCCTTGAAGTAACAAATGCATGGACTAGTTTCTCTGCATCACTCCTGGACAGGATGTTTCTAATTTTAGCAATATTCCGGAGGTGAAAGAAAGAAATCATTCTTACCTTTGTTTAAGTCCATCCACCCATCCTTCTATCCTGCTCCACCAATCTCTCCATTACGCTCATCTGAAAATCATCTTTGTTTGCCATCATTTTTAAAAATCTGCCTGCTTCACAGGAGAAGATCCAAAAGGAGGAACTCTGTTATGGATTGCTTCTATTGCCAACCTGTTTTTAGTATTTCTCCGACTGTTTTCAGTCATTTTCATACAAAGAAGAAACGCATATGTTGCCTGTTGTGCCTATTGGGCTCAGCAGTGCCCCCTATCAGTCAGACACGGTACTTTCTGCCTCACCCTGCATATTTTCACTGCACATTTATGGCCGAACAGAAAGACTAAACATGTCACACACATCCATTAGAGATATTATACAGGCTGTAGATCAGTACGCGTAGCAGATGTGTGATCAAACATTTATTCTGGTGATACAGACTACTGACTATGAACCAACTGGCTGCTTCATTCACTGTGGGACACAGCGCCACCTGAGGTGAGGCAGAGCACTGAACGGGCAATGAGTAAATTCATTATTATATTATATAAATTCAGTGATTTTGACCATGAGTCTATGTATAAATGTTACAAAAAAAATTGGAGAACGGATAAATAGAAACATAGATTTCCTTTCGTCCATTTTGGTGCCGATTTTGCAGGTGGCACGGATAAAAACAAAATAAAAAATTAAGAATATCTATATTAAGAACAAAAATAGAAAAACACACTGTGTAGTTGTAAAAATAAAGCGTCATTAGTAGTGATGGGTAGATGAGGCGTCATGTACCGTTTGCACTAACTGTATTGATACTGTGTCGATAAGGAGTTGGTCTACTGACACCTGCTGGATCTTAATATTATTGCAGATAATCTGTGGATTTAATGGCCATACAATAAAATTATTTATGTAATTGTATTCTATACTGTACACTGCACAATTTAGTGTGTTAATCAAAGTTTAAAATATGTTATATTCAATATATATAATTTATTCATGTTTCAAAGCTCTTTGCAATTAATTTTTATAAGCAATTTCTCTAGTTTTAGAAACAGATCCTTGGAACGGATTGGTGGTTGTGGTTGGCAGAATATATGATGGTTCAAGAAACTGAAACGGTTCCCTGAATGCCTCACTTTCTACCATGCTGAGAGGTTGGGAGTCCTTATTAATGAAACGGCTGCTCCAACTCATGCTTCCTAGTAGCTGGATATTTAAAAATAAAAAAATAAAATATGTATTCACTGTGAATAAAGTGGCCGCAAAGAAGTTTTACAATGTCAGTATATCTGCATTTATCCTAGTTGCATTTGTGACCTCCTGATGTTCATGTTTGGCTCCGTATTTTATCCGCAAAGAAGACGTGATTTTATTAATATCTGCCAGTTCAGTAGAACAAATGCGGCATTTAAACTGCAGAAAATAGGAATAATTTTAAGTAAGTTATTTTGAAATGGACAGAATTTGGATCAAACTAAGCAGAAATTGAGAAAAACGTTTTGTTCTATGAGATACACGCGCCGATGCATCGGTGCTGCTCTAACCACCACTAACCACCACTAACCATCACTAACCACCACTAACCATCACTAACCACCACTAACCATCACTAACCACCACTTACCACCACTAACCACCAATAACCATCACTTACCACCACTTACCATCACTAACCACCACTAACCACCACTTACCACCACTAACCATCACTTACCACCACTAACCATCACTTACCACCACTAACAACCACTAACCATCACTTACCACCACTAACCACCACTTACCACCACTAACCATCACTAACCATCACTTACCACCACTAACCACCACTAACCATCACTTACCACCACTAACCACCACTAACCATCACTAACCATCACTTACTTACCACCACTAACCATCACTAACCATCACTTACCACCACTAACCACCACTTACCACCACTAACCATCACTTACCACCACTAACCATCACTTACCACCACTAACCATCACTTACCACCACTAACCATCACTTACCACCACTAACAACCACTAACCATCACTTACCACCACTAACCACCACTTACCACCACTAACCATCACTAACCATCACTTACCACCACTAACCACCACTAACCATCACTTACCACCACTAACCACCACTAACCATCACTAACCATCACTTACTTACCACCACTAACCATCACTAACCATCACTTACCACCACTAACCACCACTTACCACCACTAACCATCACTTACCACCACTAACCATCACTTACCACCACTAACCATCACTTACCACCACTAACCATCACTTACCACCACTAACAACCACTAACCATCACTTACCACCACTAACCACCACTTACCACCACTAACCATCACTAACCATCACTTACCACCACTAACCACCACTAACCATCACTTACCACCACTAACCACCACTACCACCACTAACCATCACTAACATTACCACCACTAACCACCACTAACCATCACTAACCATCACTTACCACCACTAACCTTATCACTTACCACCACTAACCACCACTTACCACCACTAATTCCATCACTTACCACCACTAACCATCACTTACCACCACTAACCATCACTTACCACCACTAACCACCACTAACCACTTACCACCACTGACCACCACTTACCACCACTAACCATCACTTACCACCACTAACCACCACTTACCACCACTAACCACCACTAACCATCACTTACCACCACTAACCACCACTAACCATCACTTACCACCACTTACCACCACTAACCATCACTTACCACCACTAACCATCACTTACCATCACTTACCACCACTTACCACCACTAACCATCACTTACCACCACTAACCATCACTTACCATCACTTACCACCACTTACCACCACTAACCATCACTTACCACCACTAACCATCACTTACCACCACTTACCACCACTAACCATCACTTACCACCACTAACCACCACTTACCACCACTAACCATCACTTACCACCACTAACCACCACTAACCATCACTTACCACCACTAACCATCACTTACCACCACTTACCACCACTAACCACCACTAACCATCACTTACCACCACTAACCACCACTTACCACCACTAACCACCACTAACCATCACTTACCACCACTAACCATCACTTACCATCACTTACCACCACTAACCACCACTTACCACCACTAACCATCACTTACCATCACTTACCACCACTAACCATCACTTACCACCACTAACCACCACTTACCACCACTAACCACCACTTACCACCACTAACCACCACTAACCATCACTTACCACCACTAACCACCACTAACCATCACTTACCACCACTAACCACCACTTACCACCACTAACCACCACTTACCACCACTAACCATCACTTACCACCACTAACCACCACTTACCATCACTTACCACCACTAACCACCACTTACCACCACTAACCATCACTTACCACCACTTACCACCACTAACCATCACTTACCACCACTAACCATCACTTACCACCACTAACCACCACTAACCACCACTTACCACCACTAACCATCACTTACCACCACTTACCACCACTAACCATCACTTACCACCACTAACCATCACTTACCACCACTAACCATCACTAACCATCACTTACCATCACTAGTCATTGGATCAGAAACTGTTGAAACACCTATGAAGAAACTAACTTTAGTTCCGGTCAGAACTCCGCCTCCAGGTTCGGTTCTGACCCGGTTATCTCTGATTGGCTGCCGGTACCGGTGTGTTCTCCCGGTAGAACCGACCATCGGACACGCGCTCTAACTTTATTCTGACCGCACCCTGAGCGCGTGACCGCGCACCCACATGTAAACCAGAACACCGGGGCGCGCGCCTGCACTGCGGGGATCTGCTGGATCAACCTCATCACGTCTGTGGACTCCAGTGATCTTTGCGCGCGGTGGCTTCTCTGTGGTGAGTTTAACTGCCTCAGCGGGACGTTTAAAGGGGGCGGGGTTTAACCGCCGTGGTTGGGAAACAGTTACGCGTCCCCGCGCCGGTGTGCGCTGTAACGGGAATGGAACGCTCTCATGAATGTGCGTCACTTACTAAAGTGACAGCGTCTGCGGCCGTGAATGTTGATTGGCTACAATAACTGTCGACCATTATGTCGTCCCTAATCAGTGGTTGGCTGAGGTAAAGCCCCGCCCATCGTGTCTTATATAAATTGGATCAAAGCTCGGCCATCTTTTTCGGTTCGCCGTGGCCTGCTTCGTCCTCCTGCCGGAAAACTCGTCAGTCCAGCCGCTCCGCGCCGCTCCAGCCCCGCAGACATCATGTCCAGATCCAAAGTCTTCTTCGACATCACCGCTAACGGGTCACCAATGGGCCGCATCGTCATGGAGGTAAGATGGGCCGCTAGCGGGCGATTAGCTCCGGGCTGTGTGCGTAGGTGATGCCGCTGTTTGCCGGGGCAGCGCTCAGCTTCACGCCGCCTCCCAGCCGCTTTTCTCCGGCTGCTTTCAGTGGAGCTTTCCGCAGCGGTCGGACCGAACCGGTGCTTCCAGCCGCAGGTGTCGGCTCTGTTTCCGGTAGCTCTCGGTTCTGACTCCGCTGCCCACCAACGTGGGGACCCGACACTGTCACGCGGATCCTCACGAGGCGCGCGGCTCTTTGTTGCAGGCGTCGCGTGGCCTACTTCCCTTCCCGCGGCGTGGAGCCGCTGGAGCACGCGGCGAGCTGCGGTGATTTCCCGCTTGTAATCTGGGCGGGACGGTGCGGGGCGGCGGCCCGTGCGGGCCCTGGTGCGGTTCTGGAAACTTCCACTGAGGAGGGGGAGGGGCGCCGTCTGAACTGTGGAAAAAACCCGCGGATATCCGTAGAACCGCCCAGCGGCTGGTGGGTTCGGTTCTAACTGGACCGGTTCTGATGCGTAGGAACGCTGAAATAAGGCTGGTGTATTTCCGGGCTTCCGTTGGAGCAGAGCCAGGTTCTGGGCGTTCCCGGGACCGAACCTCGGATCGCAGACCGGCGCTCCTGCAGCCGCTGCGGCACTGCGGAGATCCGCAGAACCGGTTCTGGTCGGTCCAGTTGGAGCTGATTTGTAACGGTGGCTTCTGAAAGGTGTAAAAAAGTTGCATATAAATCTATTAATACTTTAAAGTCTTAATATCTGATCTTATATTTTATCCGGATTATTTATGCTTTTTATCACAATTGGTGGCAGAAAATGAGATTAAAATTAAACTTAGTAACTTAAACTCTAATGATGATAAACGTTGTTATGCTGACTTATTTGACCCCTTCTGACTTTTTCCTGCTCGTTTATTATTCCTGATAATAAATGAACTTGGGTTCAAAGGTCATAAACTGATTAAAAACCATTTACACCAAGAATTATAGTTGAAGCTGTAACTCTTGGTGTGAGTTTGAGATCAGTGAGTTCTGGAGTCCAGGTTCTGTTGGTTCTGCTGTGTGCTGAAGCGGTTCTGGTTCTCCCTGCAGCTCCGTGACGACGTGGTTCCCAAGACGGCCGAGAACTTCCGGGCTCTCTGCACCGGCGAGAAGGGCTTCGGCTACAAGGGCTCCGGCTTCCACCGCATCATCCCGGGCTTCATGTGCCAGGTGAGGTTCTGACCGGGCCCGGTAGGGGTCCAGATCGGGCCCAGGCGAGGTTCGTCACGGTTGCTGTGTTTGGCCTGCAGGGCGGCGACTTCACCAACCACAACGGAACCGGAGGGAAGTCTATCTACGGCAACAAGTTTGCGGACGAGAACTTCCAGCTGAAGCACACCGGGCCGGGCATCCTGTCCATGGCCAACGCCGGGCCCAACACCAACGGCTCCCAGTTCTTCATCTGCACCGAGAAGACGGCATGGTACGCGCCGCGCTCCCATTGGCCGGCGTAGACGTGTCTGTGTGGCTAATCCCTGAGCTTTGTCTGCAGGCTGGACGGGAAGCACGTGGTGTTCGGCATCGTGGTGGACGGGATGGACGTGGTGAAGAAGATGGAGACTCTGGGCTCGTCTTCAGGGAAGACCAGCAGCAAGGTGCAGATCGCCGACTGCGGGACGCTCTGAGCTCCACCTGACACCAACCGACCCCTGCTGTAGTACGGTCCCCCATAGGCTCCGCCCCTCCATAAATCAACATTCCTACTGATGGAGATTAGGCCCCGCCCCCTTTTGTGTTCAGTCCAATCAATGTTGCTGCATTTGTGACTTTGCGTTTCAGAAGTTTCTTTTGCATTAACGTTTTTCACAAAGTCCTGACGGTTTTTTGTTAAATCGCATGAAATAAAGATGCCTTGGTAATGATGCCGATCTCTGCAGTTTGTCTCACTTCTAAGGAATTTATCATTTGCTAGATAAACGTGTAGCAAACTATGAACTAAAGGGAATTCCAGGTATATAAGATGGTTTAGTGAAAGAAGAGAAACGCGTTTGGAGCCTCCACTGTTGGTGTATAAAGTTAAACGGGTAAATTACCAAAGAGATGAACGGTTATATTTGGATAAAAGAAGCTGTTAAACTAATGTTTCAGGAAGTTTGTGCTATTGATTCGTAATAAAGGGATCTGCTGTAATGTTTGGGATGATACAATGATTTTAGCAGCTGCTTTAAAAAGGCCAATATTCAGTTTATATAGTCTTAAAGTACTTATGAATTTTGAAATGGTACCTTAGGGCTTGACGTTTTATATTTGGGAACTAAACTTCTGTAGAGTATTTTTCCTCAAACTACAATAAATTAGATTAATGTAGCATAAATGAGAACCAACAAACCCCTGGGTGAAAATGAAAGATGCCAGCAGTAAAAGATTAATGGTTAAACTTGTGGCCTGCAGAAATGCTCTTGTCATATTTTATATTCTGAAATACAAGTTCAAAGGTCATGAACTTGGAATGTCTTTAAACGGACTTCAGACTCGGTTAATATCCTGGTTTATATATTTTACTCTGAAACAGATGCTTTATTTCTGAGGTAATTTCCTCCTGAGATCTGAATTATTGGTTATATTCAATAAATGAGGCTCATGAGTGAATAAAACAATTAGATCAAAGTTAAAACATCCACAATAGAACATTAAATGAGTTTTGCTTGAAGATGTATAAATTCACAAAATTTTATTGTACTGATAAAATGACATTTAATCAGTTTCCCTTAAGTTCTAGTTTTTGAGTATTTTAGATCAGATGTTTTTATCGAGTCCATATTTCTGTATTATGTAAAATATTCAGCTCTAAATGAACATAAACATGAAATCTGATTCAGGTGGAGGAAACGCCGCTGCGTCACTCTCCATCTCCACTAGGGGGCACTCTCTATTTTTTCTTTCTCCTTCAAACCAAGAATGACGAGGCGCAAATGAAGGTCAGATTTATGACATATTTAGCTTTAATTAATTAGAAACGTGAAACTTTTCAACATGAACAGAACAGACCAAAAGGAGTTAATTCCATATTTACAGAGTCAACTAATAATTACCTGTAAGAGACGGGAGGAACTAGTTGGTATCAGCTGCAGCCATTAAATGTGTTTCAGGTTTGGATCAGAACAGAAAATCTTCCACTCTTT
The DNA here is from genome assembly GCA_028564705.1 of Apricaphanius iberus. Taxonomy (NCBI): domain Eukaryota; kingdom Metazoa; phylum Chordata; class Actinopteri; order Cyprinodontiformes; family Aphaniidae; genus Apricaphanius; species Apricaphanius iberus. Next base: position 33,906 of record JAPXFQ010001099.1, on the reverse strand, counting down.
GATATGAAACCAGGATGATGTTTCATATAGTTAAAAACACTTTTTACACCATAAAATCTAATATTTCTGATCCTTTTCCTTATAGTTGGGCAATAAATCCATTAATCATGAAGATTTAATTTTGGAAATGTAGAGAAATATATTTTTTGTCTGGTTTTACCGTAGAAATGTGTACTGATGAGAATCTGGTAATACGATATATTGCGATACTATAGACGCTATATACTAAAATCTGTCCCATCATTCTAAACACTGCAACCTGTTTTATCCAGTTTTATTACTGGATCTAGTTAATCCACTGGAACCAAGAACCAGTTATACTTTCAATTTTACTATAAATATTACCGTCATTAACAGTTCCATTCAAATGATGAAAAATGAGATAAAAATCGATACATTGTGACAAAATATTGACATAAAATATTGCAGTATATCAGCGTATCGATATTTCCTTACATTCCTATTTTACAGCATTTTCAGTTTAACACAGAAAGGACGGATGAAATAAAAGAACGTTTTAAACAATATTTTTTGTCATTTGTAATTTCCTTGTAAAGACAGAAAAGAAGAGAAAAAAATATATCACATCTAATTTGGCAAGAAAAAAAATCGCTCTAACCTAATTTTTCCTGACAGTTTTTTAATGTCAGATGTGACATTTTTAACTTTTGAAAAATCTTTAAATCAAAGAGTAAAACCTGATATCTAACAGCACCGTTAAGAGTTAACTATTGGCAAAAAGTAATTTGTTTTATGCTGTAATACATAAGAATATGGACAGATTTCTCCATGTTATCCAGCTCTACTTTTACTTCTGAGTATCAAACTGGACCCAAGGTTCTGTAGGTTTGGGTTGAGCCCATAAGTCTAGTTTCCTTTCTGCGCCCTAAAAGTTCTGGATCCCTTAGTTGATCTAAAAACCTTTTGTCAATCCACAGAATCAGAACCGAGCTGCAACTCTCTGTATGTCTTTAAGGTTTAGGAAGAAATTTGGTCGTAGAACCGAACCGGGTCAACATTTTTCTGTTTAAAGTGCGGTCATGTCTAGAACCATGGCGTCCTGCTTTCAGCCGCTGGTTTGGGTCAAAAACAAACAAAAAATAGCAGAAAGGTTTCATGAATCTCTACGTGTGAAATGATCTGGTTCTGGTTCTGTCAGGAGACACGGATTCTGGTCTCATCTGGGTGATTAAAACCAGAGACCGATCAGCTGTTTAGGTCCATTCAGAGAAATGAATCCTGTCTTTGAGCTTCTACCCGGATTGATCCAAATATATTCAGATTTATCCAGATCTGATTAGCGCCGCAGCTATCAACGTGAAGATTTATTGTTTTGTTTTAAAGAAAGTAGAAGAAGTAGAAAGTGTCTCTAAGGTTGAAGCGAGGATCCAGAGAGGGGCCCCGGGCCCCGGTCTTTATTAAGTCCATCAGTCTCTGGGCTCCTTCAGCAGCTCCGCTCAGCCGTCCTCTTCCTCTTCTTCCCAGAGTGCCTTGTTTTCCTCTGGGTCTGTCTGGACCGGACCACGCAGATTCCCTGCCGTTTGTTCTTCCCCTGATCCGCCCCGCCCTCCGCGGCGCACGTCATCCCGGCGGAGCAGTCGCATCGGCCCAGGTTCCTGCGGAGCTTGGCGCCGCCTCGGAGGAGGCACGCCTCGCCCTCCAGCGGGATCCTCTGGCACCGTTTCCCGGTCAGGTAGCGGACGCAGCAGAGACCGGCGGCGCAGTCGCCGGAGCGGACGCAGCCGGACATCTCTAGACCTGGAACACACGCTAGGCGTCAGACCGGGGGGTGGGGGTGAAGCCGAAGGGCGGGGTAGGAGGTGGAGTTCGGTCACTCACCTTTGGTTCTGTTGAAGCTGTCGGTGATTCTGTCTCTGACCTGGTGTCGGTCCAGCTGTCGGTTAGTGTTGGAGAGTCTCCTCTGAGCCCGGTTACTGCAGCTGGTCCTCTGGGAAACACAAACATGTCATCAGCATATTGGCGGATTAAGCAGCTACTTCTGTATAGCTTACATCTAACTCTGTAGCAGGTTTTTATTTGAATCAGGCAATCAACTAAATGAGGAGCCTAAGCTCCGCCCTTCTACTTCCTGTCCATGAGTCCCCGACTGCCAAAAAAAATGAGCGTCAATGGAGCGATAAAAGTTCTTTTCTGATCCAGTATGAAATGCGCCGTGGATCAAACATACAATTTTAAAAACTAATTTTGATGCAGAGAAAACGCTGATTTAAAAGTTACTGTAGGTTTTGTGTAACAACGTTTAGCGGACTACAACTGCAGAAGAAGAAGGAGAGCGAGGGTCGTAGCCTCCAGGACGAAGAAAGGAGCATTAAACACGGAGAAAACCTCTATAAATGTGACCATGTGGAAAGTAGCAGCTATGTCGGAGCTCTACAAGCTCTAGGTGAAGGTTTTACGTGCTATAGCTAATGCTAGCTCCTGTTAGCCAAATGGCGTCATATATGCGACTTCTGATTTGTAAGCATTTTAAATGCAAATTTTTAATATCGAATAAATCCCAAATCACTGGACAAACACAGAAATGTACATCGTTAGTTATCGTTTATATCAAAGTACAACATATGTGTGATTCAGGACGTAAGACAAAGCGGACCAGAAAATAACTTTTATCGCTTCATTGACTTCCATTTATTATGTTTTTCGTTTGGGGACCCATGGGCCAACAGGAAGGGGAGGGGCTTAGGCTCCCTACAGGAAGAGGAGGAGCCTTAGGCTCCCCATAAACTAAATAAACTCATTGTTATTTTAACATAAAATCTGGACTGATCTAAGCTAAAAGAGGCTAAGCTAATAGGCTATGCTAAGCTATTTGCATGAATAACTATCTATGCTTATATAAATTATGATAATAAAGATAATATAAACTAATGTAATCTTATCTAATTGGGGTTAGGGAACCAAAGTAAATAAACCAAACTACATTATGGTGTAAAAAGCTAACAGGCTAAACACTGGGCTAGCAGGGCTAATTAAAAGGAGCTAACTGAATTAACATGAATTTAGCTAAACTAGTGAAAAAGACATGAGATAAGGTAAGATATTTTAAAATAAACTACAGAAGTTAAGTTGGGAAAACAAACAACCAAATTTAACTTAATCCATTTTGGAACATAGTAAACTAATGAGGTGTTTCTACTGCAGGACCCAGAACCAAATCAGACTCTGTCCCAGAACCGGCCCGGTTCAGGAGGCAGGACTTCTTGGTGGACTCTGAGCTAAAGATGGAACCTCGTGGTGGGAAGATGCTAAACGTTTCTCAGTGTCTGAATAGCTTCGTCATTTTATTTAAATCTTCTCTTTGTCTCCTGGTCATATTTTCTGTTAACTTTAAAATACAGGACCGGGCTAAAAACAGCTTCCGTAAGCTACGTTTTTTAATCACTCCAAACAGGAGAAGCTAAAAGAAAAGACCTCGGAAAACAAAATATAAGTTAAGCCTAAAATAAACTTAGCTTAGCAAAGTTAAACTAAGTTTTAGACAACAAAGTAGCAAACAAAGAGTTAACTTAATTAATCTGAGCTAAGTAATCAAAAAAGTAAACTGTTAAGATTTATTCAGGTAAGCTAATCTTAGCTAGCACATGTTAAGTTAACAAAGGAAACTCAAACAAATACAAGCTTAATTAAAATGTTTTGGGCTCACATTAGCCAACATTAAGATTTTATAAATCGACTTCCTGGTCGGAAACAAGTTCTTTAAAAAATCGACACATTTAAAAATGGCGTCTAAAGTACTGCTGGAGCTGGCGACGTTTTTTCTGCAGATTTATCTACAGACGTCTTCATGAACGGCTGTTGGAAACACAGAGACTTAAAACTTCAGCTTGATTCGGGTTTCTTGCTATATTGTTTGTGACGAACCAAAAACTGTCTCAACATTTGAGTTCGCAGCCTTTTATGCCTGAATCATTGAAAAACCCACCAGGTAATGTGGCTCGAAATAAAATAGGAACTTATACAAGCTGGTTGTTAAAAGTCTATCTGCTAAATGAAGGACACATAAAATTATTATTTCATACTAATCATACTACTTCAGGCTTCCTCAATGTCTTATGTACATTTTCCAAAATAAACAGTATAGAAATATCCGGGTTAAATTCGGGAGGACATCCAGAAAGCTGTGAGAACATCTGACCTAAACCGTGTCAAAATAACTCATCAGTGGACCTGAAGAAATAAAGGATGGACTGTAGAGAGCAGTGAGAATAAAGAAATCGTTTCCAGGTTTAATTTGCAGGTCATTTAATCAATCAAACTTTGTTTATAAGGCGCTTTTCTGGCGAGAATTGAAACTTAAAGTGCTTTACAAATTTAAATATATGTAGCCTGAAATTCTCAGCCTTTAGTAGAAATCATATGTAGCGTCTGGGAGGAATTAGGAGTCATAAAAATAGAAATGCAGAGATCCAGAAGAAGATTGAAATACACTGATGAGAGCAGAATAATGGAAAACCACAGACATGATCTCCATCAGAATTAAAGGGTTAAATTTAGCAGGAAGACTTCAGATTTCTTCAGCCATAGGCGAATAAAGAAGAGGAGAAGGATGAAAGCGAATAGTTTCTCTCACCGGCTGCTCAGAGCTCTGCAGCGTTGCTTCCTTGGAGGATCTGATGGTGTTGGAGTCCAGAGCCAGACCACAGACCAGAGACACACACAGGACGCTCCGGTAGATCCACATCCTCAGATCGGTAAGTCCAGCCTTCGTCTGCCGCTCTGGTTCTGCACCGGAAACCTCCCCAGCATCACCAGCCAGCCTCCGTTCTGCCCGCTGCCTTCAGGAGCGTCTGGTTTTTATGGCGCTGCCCTCCCCTCTGATCCGTCCTGGCTCTGCCGGCTGAGCCTCAGAAGTCTGGGAGGCGCGTTTGAAGCCAGACCGCATCAGTCGGCAGGAGAGCGCCGCCTTCCCTTCCTTCCTGGAAGGCCTCAGGTGAGGCGTCCCGTTTGAAACGCGACACCACACAGACCGCAGAGAGATTAAAACACACCTGGAGGCCTGAGCCAGGTAGAGCCCTGTTTGAAGGTGTGTGTGGTTTCTCCTTCATGTGGTCCCAGGGGTCACGGCGGAGGCTCATTAGGGCTGAAGCTGCGTCTGTCAGGCGGCCGGATGTGCGGCTGTTTGCAGGTGATTAAAGCTGAGCTGCCTGATGACACAGAAACAGATCTAACAGCTCTACCTGGGCTCAGGTATCCAGCAGAGGCTCTTCTAACCCAGCCACAAAGTTTGGTTCTGTAGAGCGGGAGGAAGAAAGCAGCAGAGATGAGACGGGATCACAGGAACGTGTCAATCTGACGATTCAAACACAAACACGAGCAACTGGAAAAGACTTCATGATGAACAAGAAACAGAGAGAGGGGAGGGGCTTCTGTCCAGGTAGATTAGAGAAACGACAGGTGGGAAGAACGTCAACCATCCATCCTTCTCTTCATCCATCTGTTCGTCCATCTTATCCATCTTATTTAGCATCTACATGCTCCCACTAAACCAGATTATAACCACCAACAATGTTAACTACCACAACTATGCTGATGACCCTCAGCTTTATATCTCAGTGTCACCAGGTGATGATGAACCCGTCCAGATCCTCAATAAATGCATTGAGGACATTAAGAGCTGGATGTCCCATAATTTCCTCCAACTGAACAAAAACAAAACTGAAGTACTTATGTTTGGAACCAAAAAAAGATCGACTACATATCAGTAATCAGTTTAATCAGGCCCAACTAGAAACTATCAAACAGGCCATAAATCTGTGTGTAATATTGGACTCAGACCAGAACCTCCAGGGTCACATAAAGGCAATAACAAGGTCAGCTTTCTATCAGCTGAGGAACATTTCTAGGATTAAAGGACTGATGACACAAGGAGACCTAGAAAAACTCATCCATGCATTTATGATTACTGTAACAGTATCTTCACAGGTCTACCTAAAAAGTCAATCAGACAGCTGCAGCTGATCCAGAACGCTGCTGCTCGTGTTCTCACTAGAACCAGGAAAGTAGAACACATCACCTCAGTTCTAAAGTCCTTCCTCTGGCTCCCTGTAGCTCAGAGAATAAACTTCTAAATACTCCTACTAGTTTATAAATCATTGAATGGTTTAGCACCTGAGTACATTAGAGATCTGCTATCATGGTACAAACCATCCAGACCAATCAGATCCTCCAGCTCTAGTTTACTGATCAGAACCAGAACCAAACATGGAGAAGCAGCTTTTAGTTTCTATGCTCCTCATATCTGGAATAAACTTCCAGGAGAACAAAGCTGCAGAGACACTGAACTCTTTGAGTCTAAAATAAAAACTTACCTATTTAGACTCACTTATGAGTAACTGATGCTATTATTGGCAATACTGTTATTAAATATTTTTATGCGAACTTTTTGTTTTTAATCAAATGCTATTGTTTGTTTTATAAATTTTCGTTTATGCTTTCTCTTTTTATATTTCCATTTTCACATTTCTGTAATCATGTAAAGCAGCTTGAATACGTTGTGTTGAAAGTGTGTAATAAAATGTGCCTTTCATCCATCCATCTGTCCATCCAGTGTCTATATATTTTTCTCTCTGTCATTGCTCCACTGATCAGTGGATTATATGAACATTTAAATCCCTGGTCATGAAGTACTTGCAGCATCTGGTAAAGATCTACATCCATCTTATGGACTCCCTGCAATTTGCCTATCAAGTCTCCAGAGGGGTGGATGATGCAATTTTGACTTTAATGCACCTTTTGCACACTCACCTTAAGAAACCATAAACTCATGCTAAGATTTTATTTGTGGACTTTTAACACCGTCCATCCTGAGAGTCTTGCAGACATTTTAGCCAATGAATTTCATCTTAATACAGGGATTGTTTATTGGATCATGGAGTGGGCTCAGTTTTGTCTGACGCGATGGAAAACATCCACAGGCTCCTCACAAAGATGTGTTTTATCTCCTTTACTATTTATTTTGTATAAAAATTCATGCACTGCAGCCGAGGAGAGGCGTGGTTGGGCGGTATTGCCCCCCCGATCTGAACCCGAGCGGTGTTTTGTTGTTGGACTTCTGTGCTCGTCATGGATTGTCCATAACGAACACCATGTTCAAGCATAAGGGTGTTCATGTGTGCACTTGGCACCAGGACACCCTAGGCCGCGGCTCGATGATCGACCTGGTTGTCGTTTCATCTGACCTGCGGCCGCATGTTTTGGACACTCGGGTGAAGAGAGGGGCGGAGCTATCCACCGACCACTACCTGGTGGTGAGTAGGCTCCGGTGGTGGGGGAAGACGCCGGACAGACCTGGTAGGCCCAAACGTGTTGTGAGGGTCTGCTGGGAACGTCTGGCGGAGTCTCCTGTCAGAAGGGGTTTCAACTCTCACCTCCGACAGGACTTCAAACACGTCCCGGGGGAGGCGGGGGACATTGAGTCCGAATGGGCCATGTTCCGTGCCTCCATTGTCGAAGCGGCTGACCGTAGTTGTGGCCGCAAGGTAGTTGGTGCCTGTCGTGGCGGCAACCCTCGAACCCGCTGGTGGACACCGGCGGTGAGGGATGCTGTCAAGCTGAAGAAGGAGTCCTATCGGGCCTTCTTGGCCTGTGGGACTCCGGAAGCAGCTGATAGGTACCGGCAGGCCAAGCGGAGTGCGGCTCGGATGGTCGCTGAGGCAAAAACTCGGGCGTGGGAGGAGTTTGGAGAGACCATGGAGAACGACTTCCGTATGGCTTCGAAGCGATTCTGGTCCACCATCCGGCGTCTCAGGGGGGGGAAGCGGTCTGCCGCCAACACTGTTTACAGTGGGGGCGGTGTGCTGCTGACCTCAACGCGGGACGTTTTGGGTCGGTGGATGGAATACTTCGAAGACCTCCTCAATCCCACCGACACGCCTTCCTGTTTGGAAGCAGAGTCTGGGGACTCTGGGACGGACTCTCCAATCTCTGGGGCTGAAGTCGCCGAGGTTGTTAAAAAGCTCCTCGGTGGTAAGGCTCCGGGGGTGGATGAGATTCGGCCGGAGTTCCTCAAGGCTCTGGATGTTGTAGGGCTGTGTTGGTTGACGCGGCTCTGCAATATTGCGTGGACATCGGGGGCAGTTCCCTTGGATTGGCAGACCGGGGTGGTGGTCCCCCTCTTTAAAAAGGGGGACCACAGAGTGTGTTCCAACTACAGGGGGATCACACTTCTGAGCCTCCCTGGTAAGGTCTATTCAGGGGTTCTGGAGAGGAGGGTACGACGGATAGTCGAACCTCGGATCCAGGAGGAACAATGCGGTTTTCGTCCTGGCCGTGGAACACTGGACCAGCTCTACACCCTCGGCAGGGTCCTGGAGGGTGCGTGGGAGTTCGCCCAACCAGTCTACATGTGCTTTGTGGACTTGGAGAAGGCGTTCGACCGTGTCCCTCGGGGTGTCCTGTGGGGGGTACTCCGGGAGTATGGGGTACCAGGCCCTCTGATACGGGCTGTTAGGTCCCTATATGACCGGTGTCAGAGTCTGGTTCGCATTGCCGGCAGTAAGTCGGACTCGTTTCCAGTGAGAGTTGGACTCCGCCAAGGTTGCCCTTTATCACCGATCCTGTTCATAACGTTTATGGACAGGATTTCTAGGTGCAGCCAAGGTGTTGAGGGGATCCGTTTTGGTGACCTCAGGATCGGGTCTCTGCTTTTCGCAGATGATGTGGTCTTGTTGGCTTCGTCTGAACGTGATCTACAGCTCTCGTTGGAGCGGTTCGCAGCCGAGTGTGAAGCGGCTGGGATGAGGATCAGCACCTCCAAATCCGAGACCATGGTCTTGAGTCGGAAAAGGGTAGGGTGCTCTCTTCGGGTTGGGGATGAGGTCCTTCCTCAAGTGGAGGAGTTTAGGTATCTGGGGGTCTTGTTCACGAATGAGGGAAAAATGGAGCGGGAGATCGATGGACGGATTGGTAGGGCGTCTGCAGTCATGCGGGCGCTGTACCGGTCTGTCGTGGTGAAGAGAGAGCTGAGTCGAAAGGCGAAGCTCTCGATTTACCGGTCGATCTACGTTCCTACCCTCATCTATGGTCACGAACGCTGGGTGGTGACCGAAAGAACGAGATCGCGGATACAGGCGGCTGAAATGAGTTTCCTCCGTAGGGTGGCTGGGCTCTCCCTTAGAGATAGGGTGAGAAGCTCGGTCATCCGGAGGGAGCTCAGAGTAGAGCCGCTGCTCCTCCACATCGAGAGGAGCCAGTTGAGGTGGCTCGGGCATCTAGTCAGGATGCCTCCTGGACGCCTCCCTGGTGAGGTGTTCCGGGCATGTCCCACCGGGAGGAGACCCAGGGGAAGACCCAGGACCCGTTGGAGAGATTATGTCTCCCAGCTGGCCTGGGAACGCCTCGGGATTCCTCCCGAGGAGCTGGCCCAAGTGGCCGGGGAGAGGCAAGTCTGGGTCTCCTTGCTTAGGCTACTGCCCCCGCGACCCGACCCCGGATAAGCGGAGGAATCATTTTTCAGTAAAGGCACTTTCTAAAATAGGCAGAAGTAAAACCCGTTGTGAGTCTGCTACAAGATAGGGAGGCAGGTCATGGGCCAGTTTTTGACTCCTTTTTAGAATGGTGCAATAAGTAACACTTAATTTTAAATACCAATAAGACTAAAAGAAATGTCCATAGATTTTAAACAATCACAGCAATCCTCCAACATTTTTATCAACAGGGAGACCATTCAGGTTGTCACAAACTACAAAAAGCTCAGCATGGCGCTGGACAACAAGCTTAAACGGGACTCATGGACTGATCTTTTGCACACTAAGACACAGCAAAGAATGTACTTGTTTTTAATGTCAGTAACAAAATGCTCCAAATGTTTTATACAGCTTTGATTGAAAGGTTTGGAAATGCCACTGAACAGTTATAACTGCCAGCAAGTTAACCGGAATAACGCTACCGAGCATGGAACACATTTACAAAGACAGACTGGTGAGAAACGCTAATAACATTATACGTGATTAGACAATAGATAGCGCATCAACTAGTGGACTGAGGTTCCTACCCACACCTTCCCTGGTGTGTTATTGTGAATGTCTAAGTATGTGCTTAAATATTTGAGGTGTGTTTTTTGCCATTGTCTGGGTTTTGCTCCCCTGAATATGGAATCAAGATACAGAGGAGTGCTTTCCCCCCCCCCCCCCCCCCCCCACACTATCCACCCAAACCCGTGTAAATCTTTTGCTTATCTGCTGTATGGTGCGCCGCTTGAAGTTGGCTGCAGAAACCACGGTACGCGTGTATCTGATTTTTATGTTATCTGTGTGTATATTCTTGATCGGGTTGTACTAGAACGAATTTCCCCTCGTGGGAAAATAAAGAATTATTTAATTCATCCTCTGGCATCTCATTTTAAACTACTGCCATCTACGCGTCGTTTCTGTCCACATCTCTTCACCAAGAACAAATTCTGTCCTATACCACAAGACATAAAACCTTCAAATCAGTAAAATAAGCTAGATGTCCAGCTGGCTGTGTAGCATAATCATCAACCTTTATTTATAAAGCACATTTAAACAGCGACAACGCCAACCAAAGTGCTGTACAAGACAATAAAAAGCCAAAGAATATACAGCAGCATAAAATAGCTAAAAGAAGTACAAACGGTAAAAACAAACAGACAAGATCTCACAGGAGTTAAACCGACTCAGCCGAGAAGGCTTGGGAATCAAAATATGTCTTAAGACGAACTTTAAAAATGGGGAGGGACGGGGCGAGTCGGACCGTCAGGGGGAGTTGGTTCCACAGTTTGGGAGCACAAACTGAAAAATGTAGGGTGTGATGTATGTTCTCCTTGTTATGTCTGTCTGTGTTATACGTCTGATGTCCTATAATAAACTGCCTTTAAACTGTGCCGCAAACCTAAGTGCCCCACAGGGACAATAAAGGTATCTACTACTACACTGGTTACGGTCAGTGATGCCGCATTACTCAGCAGCACGTTACTCCTAATATGACCACTTTTTCAGTAACAAATAATCTTACTATTTCCATACAGGTAATAAGATTAAAGTTACTTGTTAAACCACTATGCATTACTATTTTTGTAATTTCCTTAAGCAAAAAGTTATATTTGGTACATCATGGCGGCAAAAGCATCAAGAAAACAAGCGACAATCGCGGTAAATATGTTTCTACCTTCAACCACACTGCTACCGAACGGCTGATAATCTCCTTTGCTGATACCATGTTTGTTTTGGCCTGAGTCTGATTTCTGTACTCTGTAGGCCTACTCTGCCCCCTAGTGGGGCTGTCCAGTATTACGTGCAGTGAGTTAGCAAGTACGTCCCCAAGACGCAGCGTGTTGCTACGTATTGGTTGGTGTCAACGTGAGGTTAAAAAGGAAGTATATTTCTGGCCTTTACTGTTAAAATGCACGTCCAATAAAGTGAGTATTTGCAAAACTGGTTGTTGTGTTTATGTTGAGGCAGTGGGGAGTGTCATTGGGAGCTGCTGAAGGTAACTAATAAAGTAAGTTGTAATCTAACTTAGTTACTTGTCAAATAAAAAAAGTAAAGAAACTTTTGGAACGAGTAATCGGTAATCATTTTGCTTTTTCAAAGTAACGGGCATCACCAAATAAAGTAATGAATTCATTCATAATCTATCAGTTGCTGAACTTTACAAAGGGAGAACTCTTTAGTTTTACCTCTGGTTCATTAATGGTTCCACTGGTGTTTAAGGTCTTTGTGAACCAGTTCTGGATCCAGTCGGTCCACCTTTCATCCAGGACCGACCTTATCAGCAGCCGTAAACAGTTTCCCATTCAGACCGCAGGCTAACGTGGCTATACCCCCCCACCCCCCTGCTGCCCTGGGGCCTCCTGACATTATCTCCAGCCTTTCTACTATGACCTGCCGGACGAGGCGAGGAGGAGGCCGCGGAGAATGATCCGCTCTGACGTTAAAACAGACGCATCATCTGGAATCCATATGACCTTTAGCGTGTGCTGCTTTATCTGTTCTGTCCGTCTCCGTGTTCATGTTGGGGCGAACATGCAGGAAACACGTCCTGCTGCCGTGTAAACAGAACCACAGCGTGTTGAGATGATAAGATCTGCAGCCTGCAGGTTGTTCCAGGACTTCAATAAAAGCGGAGCAGACGCTCACAATTACCAGCACACACACACACACACACACACAGGTTGGTGTGTCCATCTTTACACAGCGACTGACATATTCTCCAGCCAGCACCAGTACCACCTCCTGACTACGGTTCCGACCCAAACGTGGTTCTGATCTGAACCTCCTAAATGTCCCCATTATTCACAGAGTCCTCACAACGCCTGAGAAAGTTCAGGTCCCCACGATGAACAGAAGTAAACACAAAGAGTTCAGAGTTTATGGCTGTTTGTCTTCATGAAGTCTGATTTATCATCACCAGAATCACGACGAAGAAAACCTCCTCCTCTCCTCCATGTTCTCTCCACCTCCTCCTCCTCTCCTCCGTCAGCTCCTCCTCCCCTCAGGCTGGGTTTATAGCCGGCCGTTCAGGATCTGGACGGAGGGTAAAAAAGCATCTCAGCTTCAGGTAGGTCCCACCTGTCTGCTTCTCTGAAACTGATAAATGAAGCGTTAACAGACTGTAGTTGTGCCGTAAGGATGAGGATTTAATTACGACATTAATATATTTGTTCTTTAAACATGTCAAGGTTTCATTTTCATTTTTTTAATTGTCTGGTAGATTTAAAATATTTTCTTTTTTAGACTTTTTACCAAAATATGGGCATTTTGACTTTTCATTTTATTAGGTTTTATTTAAAAGAGAAAAAAAATCCTGCAGTATTTTTTAAAATTGTCTTATTTTTAAATTTTCTTTACATTCATCATTATTTTTATCAATCTTTTTTATTTACATTTTATAAATTATTTTCAAGATCTTTTATTTTAACTTCAATTCATGTAAACATTTTCTACTAATTTATGTTTTAAAAGAATCGATTTTAATTTGTTGTTTTTTTTGTCCCTAAAGGTTTGTGTGATGTTTCATTTCCCAAAAATCTTTAATTTCTGACATCTCTTTCAGATGATCTGCTGTTTCCCTTCTGTTGTGTTGAATAAATAATCCTGAAGTCAGATGAAATTTTACATCAATTTTGTTTTCTGAAATAGGAGCGAGGAGGTAGGGATGAATAAATAAGATGGAGGAAGATAAGAGAAGAAGGCGGCGTGTGGATGAGGCATAATTATGTTACGGAGGCAGGAAACAGCAGCAGACAGTCGCCTGAACCTGATGACTGCATTTTACCAGAATATACGTTTATTACTATGAATAAAGTCAAAAAGCAAAAATGTTTTATGATCTGCTGAAGATATTTGACCCGTTGAGCCTGAAAGTTTCTGAGCCGAGCTGCAGGAGTCGAGTTTCCGTCAGAAACCACCCGGATGAGTTTGATTTCTTTTTAACTGGACTTTAAACGACAAAACCAGTAAAACTGGAGCCTGAATTAAAGCTGCTAACAGTGTTTGTCTTTAAAACGTGTTTTGACTTTTGACAGACAGGTTGGAGAAGCTCTGGTCTGCTGATGGCAGAATCACAGGAGGATCTGACAATAACTGGAAGAAATCTGCACAGGAAGGGAGCGATTACTGACAGGGAACAGAGGAGCAATGAAGGGAAGAGACCTAAAAAGAAAGATGATGGGAAACCAGAAGTAGAGGCTGATAACAGGGCAGAAGAATCAGAAATAATAGAGCAGGTATCACAAAAGAAAACTGGAGACCAAAGGGATGAAAAAGTCCAAAAGAAGATGTTTCAGATTCAGGTCAGACTCTAACGAACAGCTGCAGACCGTTGGCTCAGACTAATACATGGAGTCTGTGGCGATAACAGGCCGCGCTGCAGTTTTATTAAAGATCAGATGTGATAGGAAGGAGCTCTCGTTCTCTGTGCAGCTGCCTGCTGACGCCTCGGCCACAACAGAACCGTTATGAAGCCATGATGAATGGAAATAAAGCATCAAACGGTGATTGGACAGCAGAAAGGCTGCAGAGCAGAACGCAGTTTAATGGGAAGAGTTTCACCATAAGACCAAACAGCTTCAGGTGTTCAGATCATTCAGAAGAAAGTCATCCTTCATAATAAAACTGTAGGAATAATAACATTATTATTATTATTAATATGATTATTATTAGTAGTAATCAAAGTATAAGTAAAGAAGTATTTATTTGTATTTTGCATTAATTAGATGCTCACCTGGACGAGGAGGGCAAATAGGAATACATGATCGGTTCCAATTGTGAATACACAGTAAAACACAAAAATACTCTGTAATACTCAGCAATACTCCAACTCACCACAAGCTGCTGCGATTCCTTACATAGAAAACTTTTAACTGATTGGAATGCTTGTATAGTAGTATTGAAATTATTTTTCTTGGAAAGTACCTTGAGACGAACTCTGTTTTGAATCATCACTATAGAAATGAACTGAATACAATGAAATTAACCCCTACAGTTTGTAATACTAAGTAATACTTGGTAACAGCCAGTAACACTACTCAGATGCAGTCAGTATTTCTCAGTAATGCTCAGTAATATTCACTGACAGTCAGTGATACTTCGTAATACTGACAAGTGCAAGGTGACAGAAAGCAATACTACCAAAAAACCTGTCAGTAATAATGGAAAAAACTTAGTGACACTCAGAAATACTAAATATTACTCACTGACAGCAAATAATAGTCATTAAAGGTTGAATATAGAACATTTTTCTTAAAAGCTAACTCTTCAAAAAAGTAATACTTCAACTGGGAGGAGACTTTTTCCGACCACCACACTGTGTTTATATTTACGGCAGTGCGGCATTGCCGGTTATCTTTCTCAGAAGAGTAGCGACTTTATAATATCTAAAACCAGAGTTAGTTTAGGTGAAGCCTACAGCAGATGGACGCGAATTAAAAACTTTAACGGCATCAAAACGTACGCGGAAATGGCAAAGTTTTTCACGGAGAAAGGTAAGAAAGCTAGCTAACGGCTAAAGTTAGCTGTCGGTAAAACAGCTTTGCAATACTCGTGTTTATGACGTTGTTCCTACATATGAGAGCATCAACCTCCACACCGAGTAAACAGAAGAAAAAGAAGCGTTTTCCTACCCTGTATAACAGGATCACTTTCCCCGCTGCGGTGATTAGATATTATAAAGACTTTTCTAGCTAGCTTTCTGTACTAACGTAGGTCTCCAACCATACTACTCAGTCAGATACACATGTGTGAAATGTTTATGTAAATTATAAGTATAAATTATGACTTTTATAGAGGATATTACCAAGGGGAGTGGAGGAAACCACTCAGCTACCGAAATAAGATGCAGAGAGGACAGGTAGAAAAACGTATTGTTGCCTTTGACCCATTTTTAGTTATAGTTATTTTTCATTTAGTATTTTAAACTTATTAGTACTAAATAGTCCTTACCCTGTAAGATTCGTCGCTGACATGATGCTAGCTGGTTAAGGCTACAGAACCGGCATCCAGACGGCTTTTAGTCATTGCAACTACAACCTCAGCCTTACTAGTAGTCGCTTTGGTTCCCATGTTCCATATTTAACCTTTAATACATATTGATAATCAGTAATACCCATAAATAGTCATTAGTACTCAGTAATACTCAGTGACAGTCAATAATGGGGATGAATATTGCCAAGAATCTGGTGGTGCAATGTGTATCAAAATTAAGGGGAGACGATACTATATTGTAATATAGCGATACTATTATTAAGACCATATATAATTAATTTGAAAAACTAAATTGAACTATAGCAAATCTGACCCATTATTCTAAACACTCCAGCCCGTTTCATCCAGTTTTATTGTTAGATTTAGTTAATCCACTGGAACAAAGAAGAAGAAAACCGTCACCAACTATTAGTTATACTTTTAATTTCACTACAAAAAATACTGTCATCATTAATGTTTCCATTCAAATTCTAAAAAAAATTTGATACATAAAGTAGAGTATAATAGAGTATAGATACAACATCTTGACATAAAATGTAATGATTTTTCAGCATATCGATATTTTCCTACATCTGTACTCAGGTATATTCAGTAACAATCTCACCAATACGCTACGAGTAATACTTAGTAGTAGTGAAACAGAGCCACTTTAGCCACAATCTAATCTAAGGTGCTTTACATAATTTGGGGGTAAGATCAAATAAAAGCATAAAACAACATTAGAGACACAAAATATATGAAATTCCAGCCGTTTACTCAAAAGCAGCCCTAACCAGATTTTATCTTTGCTTTAAAGCAGCTTGATGTTTCAGCACCAACATCCTTTGATGCTGAAACATTCAGTGATTTATAAACTAGTAGGAGTATTTAGAAGTTTATTCTCTGAGCTACAGGGAGCCAGAGGAAGGACTTTAGAACTGGGGTGATGTGTTCTACTTTCATGGTTCTAGTGAGAACACGAGCAGCAGCGTTCTGGATCAGCTGCAGCTGTCTGAGTCATTTTTTAGGTAGACCTGTGAAGATACTGTTACAGTAATCATAAATGCATGGATGAGTTTTTCTAGATCTCCTTGTGTCATCAGTCCTTTAATCCTAGAAATGTTCCTCAGCTGATAGAATGCTGACCTTGTTATTGCCTTTATGTGACCCTGGAGGTTCTGGTCTGAGTCCATTATTACACCTAGATTTATGGTTGCTGGTTTCTAGCTGGATTAGCTGAAGCTTTGCTCTGACGTTTCCTATTTAGATCCAAAGATAAGTTGTTGTTTGTTCCGGTGGAGTCTTCGCTTGCACTTGACTGATAGTGACTGGTGGCGTCATCCATTGGTGTGCTCAAGTCGAGGTGAGTTTTACTGAAATATTTCAAGGTTATGTGTATTAATCGATTAATCACATACTAGTTAATGCATCTAGGCAATGTGGCATGATGAGGTATCATTAGATGCCAATGAAGAGGCTTGAGACACTGGTGACCTGTACAGGGTGTACCCCGCCTCTCACCCGTCGACCGCTGCTGATAGGCACCAACCTAATAGCAATGCTACAAGGATAAACAGTATAGATGATGGATAGATGGATGGGCTAGAGACAAAAAGTGCTTACAGAGAGGAGGTATTTGAGCATTCCCCAGAAGGGCTCCTGTGAAATTCTGGCAAAAATGAAATATAGGAAAATACCAATCCAGACCCATCCTTGGTTATTGAAGGAAGAAATGGATTTCAATGACAGGAAGCTTGTTGGAGTTCTTTTTCTCTGTCATGGTCGGACCTCGGCTGCTTTGTCACATTGTTTGGAACATCCAGAGCTTTTTGATTGAGATAGCAGAGGTCAGGAGCTTTGTTCTGATAGCATTCTTCAAATTATTGATAAATGTGAATGAATTTAAATGGTCGGTGCGATATTTCTTCAGGAATCTGTGAAGCCTACAGAGTCTGCTGTACCTTTCATCACTTCCTTCAGGCAATAGTCCGCTGATAAGGATTTTCTTGCTGCAGAAATGTTACATTTTATGTATTGAAGCATCATGAATAATTAGAACCTTAGCTGGGGGCGTTCTTACTTTCTTTATGTGGCTGGATTTCCCCTGGCGACCATGGCTGGTACAAGGAGCTGTGTTGTTTTATGAGCAACTGAGGACTGAATCTGTTGTTCAGCCAGATTTCTAGGACTGTGTCTTTTGTTTTGGGTATTGAATATCTTTTGGTTTCTCTTGGCAGGTGTAGAAGTGTTGATGTGCTTTAAAGCTGGCTAGTTTTGGTCAAACTGTGAATGTGCTGTTCTTCCAGTATGACGCCTTGTATTGGCTGATGGAGAAATGCTTTCCTGCTTTTCTCTCTGAGGTTGTCGGATCCGGCAGCGATTAACGAGGCTGGCAGGTTATTTTTGAACCATGAGAGCAAAACTCATTCATACTCAGTAACACTTAGTAATACTCATTAATACTCGGGGCCGGTCAGTAATAATTATTACTCAGTACTGGGGCAATTATGGCTCAGGAGTTGGGAGTTTATCTGGTAATCGGGAGGTTGCCGGTTTAATCCCTGGCTCAGACTGTCTCCATCACTGTGTTATTGGGCAAGGCACTTCACCCGTTGCCAACTGGTGGTGGTCAAAGGGCCGGTGGCGCCTGGGTCTGGCAGCCTGGTCCCTTTTCAGTGAGCTACGACGTAGCTTCCCATCACCAGTGTGTGAATTCTTAGTCATTAATATTTTGTAATACTTGGTAATACCCATTCATACTTATTTACACGCAGTAATACTCAGTTACATTCAGTAATACTTGTTTACACTCATTAATACTCAGATATATTCAGGAGTACTCTTTCACACTCGGAAATACTCATCAATACTCAGTTACACTCAGCAATCCACAGTAATACTCATTAATACTCAGCTAATATACTCGATAATACTCGATTGCACTCATTAATACTCAGATACATTCAGTAATACTCAATAATACTCTTTTACACTCAGCAATTCACATTAATACTCATTAACACACATAAATACTCATTAGTACTCAGTACACTCAGCAATGCTCATTAATACACAGTTATACTTTGTTATACTTATAAATACTCAGTAATGGTTTTTAATGCTCATTAATACACAGTTATACTTTGTTATACTTATAAATACTCAGTAATGGTTTTTAATGCTCATTAATACACAGTTATACTTTGTTATACTTATAAATACTCAGTAATGGTTTTTAATGCTCATTAATACTCAGTAATACTCCATAGTTGCCAGATGATAGTGATGATTTTGAAGCCCTTGGCTTGTAGCTGTTAATCTGAATGAGTTCAGTTTGATTTTCTCAAACTTTTATGTTTTATAATAACTAGAATAAATGCTCATATCGTATTATCCTAAGGTTTGGAGCAGGAAGCTGTAAAGCCTGACCTCTGCTGGACCGGAGGGGAAACGCTGTTGAGTTCCTCAGTGTGTAACATGCAGCGTTCTCCACTGCAATCTTCCTTTATCACATTTTAATCTCTTCTCACGTTGGAATCCCCAGGGCCCGGTTTTTCTAAAGGTTTAATCCGGATCAAATTTAACCAGATTTAGTAATTCATTTTTTTTTTCTTTGCGGTCCGTGATCACGTAATCCGTTATACTTTTGAGACAGTTTTTCAAAGCAACATCGGATTGGATCAATCTGATCCGGAAAGGAACTTTTCAGGATCACCAAATCTGGATAAGCAGAAATCATAATGTAGAACTATAGATATGTAAAGAGCAACAAGTAGAATAGCCAGTGTCGGGTCAATATACGTTTATTTTTATTTGAAACGAGAAACCCCCACCCACCCACCACCCCATCCTCTTCCAGCAGTTTGCTCATCTGAGACCTGACACCCACCAACACTGTACATTAAGGTTATTTATTCCTGTTTCAAATATAGATGTATTCAATTTCTGTGATTGACTGGCGACCTGTCCAGGCTGAACCCCGCCTCTCGCCCGTTGACAGCTAGAGATCGGCACCAGCCCCCCCGCAACCCCTTGAGGAATAAGCGGTTCAGAAAATGGATGTTTTAAACTCAATAAAAAGACTTAACGTCAAATACTCAACAGTATTTTTAATAATTAGCTTGTCTGATCGTAGCCTTTAGGAGGCGGATCTCAGGTCTGGTCTTGGTTTGCTGCAGTTTGGTCAGAGCCAGTTGTTCCTCTGCCAGAACGAGCAAACATGACGTGCAACAATAGTTAGACACTATTTCTGATTTGGATTTCAAAAATCAGTCGTTGCCATTCTTTGCATTTTTTTGGTTATTCTGTAATCATTGCATGCATCACTATTAAATATTCTAAAAACGAAAATATTTTCGATTGTTATGAATACAAATATCAATTAGTGAGAGAATGAAATGTAATTTTTGGGTCAATTTTGGGATTATTTTATGAGGCCAAACTTTTTCTACAGGCCTTTAATGAAAGGCTGAATATGTTAAAACCTTCATAATCACTGCAGTCCTTGTAAAATACTGCATGATCCAAATATAGTATTATTTGATACATCTTTAAAGATTTCATTACATTTTGGGCATGAAATCCACGCTGAATCCGCCCTTCTGATTGGATCAGTTTAATCAGGATTTGTTTGATCAAACTGATCCAAATCCTACAAAAAAGTTCTGAAAAACTCAAACTAAAGGTTTGATCCGGATCAAAACCCAGATTGGATTACGTGATCTAATCCGATTATGTAATCCGTTTTTTTCTTTTGAAAAACCCAATTTTCAAGATTGGATCCAATCAGTTATCCAGAATCCAGTGGATTACTTTTGAAAAAGTGGGTCCAGGAAGTGCTAAAGCAGCCATGAGCAGAGCAGGTGACGTCTACCGTTAGCGGCCTAGTTAAAGTTCGCTGCTGTGGCGCTGTGTGTGTTTCTGTCTGTGCAGAGATGGCGTGGCTCCTTCAGAGTCGAGGTTCTCCCAGACTGGTGCTGGTGGTGGTCTGCGTGGCTCTGCTGCTCGACAACATGCTGCTCACGGTGGTCGGTGAGGGAACAACAACACTGAACACCAAACACTGACGGGGGGAGGACAGGTGGGGTTAGGAATCTGAAAGGTGTGCAGGGTATTTATGTTCAGGCCCCTGGGTCAAAACGTCTTTCAGAACCTCCTCTGGACTCTGCAGAAAACAGGAATCTGCTGGTTCCTTCAGCTGCAGGCCTGTAGGTCAGCTCTGAACATGGAGAACGTCTGAAAACGTCCCGATCTAGAAGCTGATCGTTTCCTCAGTGCTGTAGATCCAGATGTTTTCCTGATTCATCCACGGAGCATTTTACTGCTCAGAACCCGACCTCTGATGCAGCTCTGGACCTGCAGGTCGCCGCTGTCGTTCTCTGTTAGACGCAGCAGCTTTCAGACGCTGCAGAGGTCAGAGGTCACAGACTCACATGTTTCCCCTCCTGATCCTGAACTTTAAATCTTTAAATCAGAATCTTCTCCTGTTTCTGCTGCTGGTTCTGTTGGGTCTCTATCTACGGATCCGATCTCTGATGTCAGACCTGATCAATCAACCAATCAGTCTTCTTCTTTCAGTGCCAATCATCCCAACGTTCCTGTACGCCATGGAACATCCCAGTCCAGAACCGCAGACCGTCCTGCCGTCCCATGCAGCCCCCCAGCTGTCTGCACCCAGAACCAGAACACCGACCCCGGGTCCGCAGTCACGACAGAACCCCCGGCTGCCTCCGCTGGTCTCGCTGTTCGACAACATCACCTTCAACCTGCAGGAGGGCCCAGATACCGACCTGCCGGTTCTGACCGGCCCGACCGCAGAGCACTCCAACGACACCGGCAACACCACGGTAGGTGGAGCTCGGGTCGGTTCCACGTCCAGAACTTTTTCAATCGCTGCGCAACTTCCCGATGACCTTTGACCCAGAGATCAGGTTGCCAAACCTCATCGGGGGGAAACAGAAGTTTTCAGACAATCTTAGAGCAACGATCAGGAAGGAACCTTCAGACAACATAACCTTTAGATGAGATTATTGACCCGCTCCAGTTTCTGATGCAGACGATTCTGCTGTTAGCTTCCTGTACGCTTCATAGTTTGTTTTGTTTTATCAATAATGGCAGCTAGCCGTGTTAGTCCTACGCACTAATCCGATCTGATGGGAGAAAACATTCAGGTCTTCTGATTAAAGGGGAAGTTCTTTTGTTAAAACCTGGACCTTATTTATAGCATTCATTTTCTTCATTTACTCACTCAGACAAGTTTGGAGCCACTAGGAGTCCTTCAGGAGAAGTTTTGATCCATAGGTGATCAGCATATATCCATATAATGGGAGTTAATGGGGCAGCCAAAGATCAGCCTCTAAATAAAGAATTATCTGCCACTAAACTACTTTATTTCACCATTTCTTATTATGAATGATTAGCTCTGTTGCCCTGGGAGTCCGGAGCGTCTGGGATGTGCTTTGTTGATGTCTGCAGGGTTTTTATTTAGAGGCTGCACTGATCTATGCTGCTCGGGAATAAATCTAAACATCTCCCAAAAGAATTCAAGTTGCACCAAGCTTGTCTGGATCGATAAATGAGTGTAACGGATGCTATAAATGAGGCCCAGTTTGAAAAGAATCTGTACTTCCCCTTTAAGACCAGACCCTCGCTGATGCAGAGGCATCTGCTGACCCGTCTTCCTGACCCGACCGCAGCGGACCGTGGATGTAGCTTCTGTTGTAGCGCTGAGATGGTTTCCACTGAGTGCATTAATGTGTATATTAGGTATATATGGTGTCTGAGCTGATAATTTGTTGTTAGATGGGGTTGTTAAGTATTCAAGCTGCTGTGGTCTCTACTTCCCACCAATCATATCGCTCTGTTGTATAACTGGAGGAGAAGATTTGGATTTTATGTTGATGTGAAATCATTTTTATATCCAGTAAGGATTTTAATTAGCTTTAATGTATTTATCTTTTACGCCTCTTCATCTGCTAAAACATCTTTAGCTTTTTTTTTTGGGTCATGTTGTTGGTTTACCTTCTTGAGGTTATGTTATTGCCAGAGTTTGTTTGTTTGTCTGTCTATCCGACTGTAACTCCAAACTTTAGCGGTCTGAGCTGCCCTGGTCGAGGTCTGCGTTCACTCAGAGCTTTTCTAGTTTGCTTTCATCACTTCCTGTTTTTATCTTCTGTGAAATATTTTCTGTCATCATAGTTCTGGATGAAAAGATGTTTACAAATAAAGATTCATTCATTGATTGGTGCTCATCTGATCATCTATAACTATAATTACTATCATGTACCATTATTATCATCGGAATTATACTGCTTCCTTCCTTCCTTCCTTCCTTCCTTCCTTCCTTCCTTCCTTCCTTGTCCCCTCGTGTCCTCCAGGATTCCTCTTGTCTTCAGGACAGTGTTTTCCTGGAGGAGGAAAATGTCCAGGTTGGTTTGCTGTTTGCCTCTAAAGCTCTGGTCCAGTTGCTTGTCAACCCCTTTGTTGGTCCACTCACAAACAGGTATTATTATTATTATTATTATCATCGAGAAAACATTTAACTCTGTTTATTAGCTGTTTATTAGTAGTTCATTAGCTGATTAATAGCACTTTATTAGCTGTATATTAGCTGTATATTATCTTATATATATATATATAGTAGCAGTTTATTATGTAAATATTAGCAGTTTATTAGCTTTATTGTAGTCGTTTATTAGCTGCATATTAACAGTTTTTTAGCTCCATATTAGTACTTTATTAGATGTATCTTAGAGGCTTATTATCTGTATATTAGTAGTTTAATAGTTGTATATTGGAAGTTTATCAGCAGTTTATTAGCTTTTTATCATCAGTTTTTAGCCTTATATTAGTTAAATGTTAACTGTATATTAGCTGTTTATTAGCTGTATATTAAATATGTATTTATTCCATGTTCCATCAGTTGTTTGTTTAGTTGTTTTTAGTTGTATATCAGCCTTGAAAATAATGATGTTTTCTAATGTCTGTGTTTGTTCAGGATCGGATATCACATCCCGATGTTTGCAGGATTCATCATCATGTTTGTTTCCACCATCAGTGAGTGTTTTCCTCTCACACTCAGACACTTTTGCTGCTGAATGTTTCCCCAGCATCTCTGACTCCGTGTCTCTGTCAGTGTTTGCTTTCTCAGGGACGTACGCTCTGCTGTTCTTCGCCCGCTCGCTGCAAGGAATCGGCTCCTCCTTCTCCTCTGTGGCGGGTCAGAACTGCATCAACAAACACTCCCTGACAGAACCTGTAATCACACCTGTAGTCAACATGCAGGGTTAAACCGTCTCCCACGGGAACGAAAATGACCAAAACATCACCTGAGGTCATCCTAACCCAGAAGAGTTTCACTGGTTCTGGATAAAATAATTACTGCAGATTTGATTTGGAGTTTCGTGGAGACAATTGAAGAAGTCACTGTCTTACCTCCACTCACCACTTTATCCATTCAGTCCATTTGGGTTTATTTGGTTCTATTCAGCCCCAGAATATCTGATGAGGACTGAAAAGTCCCACCTGCCTCAGTTCCCAGTCAAAAACGAAATAAATGGAACAGTAATTGATGGTCTGCCTCGTTAAGAACAGGGATGTTCATAAGGAAGATACCGGCTGCTTCTCATCTGTCCTTAGAACCAAACATATAACTGAGTAACGTTAAACCTGGTAAAACACTAACGTCCATCTGATCAACATGAATAGAGCTGTTAACAAGTATTCACACCCCCACACATTTCTCATGTTTCCCTCTTTGTCTCCCTGGACTGTTTAATGTCAAAGATAACCTGAGATAAAACACTAAACTGTTTAAATAATTAGGGAACAAAATCTGTCACTAATAACCCCTGAACCTGATACCTGATTGGATGAACTTTGACCTGAACCAGGAACGACCTGATGAAAGTCCCATCACAGTAACCCAACTGGATTTAATCCCAGACTTTGACTAGGCCACACTTCCTGCTGTTTCTCTTAGCCGTTCCGAGTTTCCGACTTCCTGGTGAGCTTTGGATCGTTGTTCTGCTACAATCAGCCGAGGTTCTGGCCTTAGAACTCTCTCATGGACGCCATCTTCTCTCTTTCTTGTGGTTGAACCATGACCTCTGACCTTAGCTGTCGCAGTGACGCCTGCAGAGCTCTAGATGTTGTCCAATCGCTCATACTGAGCAAGCATGTAGCGACAGTGGAGAGGAAAAACTCCCCTTTAAAAGATGTTAATCACAGTTATTCCATTATTCAGCTAGGAGGGGTGATTACTGCTCCACATGGATCCAGGTTGGTTTAGAGTTTGGCTCCATTAATAAATTAAATCCTGGTTTAATCAATTCTTTTATGTTTATTCAGGTTATTTTAGTCTGTCTTCAACATTATTTTGATGATCTGCAACATTTAATCAGGGCAAATAGAGAAAAAACAGAGGAAGTCAGAGAGGGTGAATACTTTCTCACGGCTTTGGTTAAGCTTTGGTTTCTCTGGTTTGATCTTCATTCAGATATTTAATCTGCTCCACGAGGAGGAGACATCCTGATTCTTCCTCCCTCAACATTCCTACCAACAGTCCTACCTTGACGGCCTCTAGCGCCGCCTGGTGGCAATCCAGCACTCGCTGTGAGGCCGCTAATAGAGAGGAGGCTGATAACTGGAGCTTGTTTGTGTTCAGGTCTCGGGATGCTGGCCAGCGTCTACACCGACGATGATGAGCGAGGCGTGGCGATGGGCATGGCGCTGGGAGGACTTGCAATGGGAGTCCTGAGTGAGAAAGAACCACACACACACACAAGTTTAGTGCCGTCCATTGACTTCCATTGGTTTTAGTAACTGGATTTATGCCTAACTATTACTGATCTATTCCTAACCCTAACTAAAACGCAATTCACACCATACCTCTAAACCTAAAAAAGGGAGGACCGGGCTTCTCTCCAAACAAGGTCCATCCCTAACCCTAACCCTAACCCCTAAGAAGGTTGGTGAATAACCCAAATTCATCCTCTGGTGCGTCATTTATTTTATTCTTTATTTCCGTGCCGTAGGATCAGCTGATCATCAGGGAGTGACTCGTTGGTTTAAGATCATTTTTAGCCAAATGAATCAGAAAACAGCTGATCAGTTCAAGCATCCATCATGCTGAGGCGAGGGGAGCGTCTGCTTCATGTAGAATTAGATACAGTTATTTCAGTTTCAGCTGCAGTAGAGATAGATCCATGTGGTGCTAATGGACCAGAACTTTGGCTCGGCTGGTGATCCGATCTTCTACGGCACAACGTTAAAAATTGTAGGAAGGCTACGTAGAAAGTTCCCCCCAGCAGACTGCAGGGTGCCCTGAGGTTGGTTCTGTCTGTTGTCTTTCAGTTGGAGCTCCATTTGGTAGCGTGATGTACGAATTTGTGGGGAAGAGCGCCCCCTTCCTGATTCTGGCCTTCCTGGCTGTCTTTGATGGAGGTAAGAAATAGAGTGAACCAGCAAAAGAGCAGAAATAAGTGGTGCCCCCTGCAGGTGGAGGAGGCAAATGATGCTGTTTCTCTGTGTTCCAGTGTTGCAGCTGTGCATCCTGCAGCCCTCCAAGATCTGCCCTGGGGTGAGTCCACTTTAAAAAAAAGCCCAATTTTGACAACTATAGCTGGAAATAAGTGGAAGACCCTGAATTATCAGACTTCCTGTCTTCACTTTCTTCTCCTTAATGCCATCCCCGGTGGTTAGTGATTAAGTTAAATATGACTCAAGCTCATTGTTTCAATCGTTTCTTTTCTAGAGTGAAGTCATCACTCTTTAAAACTGAGGGGGAATAAAGACAATTTATTTTGGATTAAGGATAAAATACATACCAACATACAGAAACAAAGCAGTTAAAGAAAACCCTCTTCATATCTTGACCCTAATAATGAAGCTTTCACCCAGCCAGTTTGAGGCACAAAACCAGGGTTTGAATTACGGCGAGCTAAGAGAAGCTCGGCTCCGATGAAGGCCCAAAACTTACAGACCAAGGGGGAGCTTAAAGGTGGATTTTTGTTTCCCCCACAAGAATCCTAATGTGTTTCAGATTTAACGAAATCAGCATTTGTCTAACTTGTGTGTTAAATTTCTCACATTACATTTTCCAAACACTGACTTCTTCTTAAAATAACTTTTACGTATTTCCTTCTGTGTGTTTTTGCTGTTTTGTGCTGTTTTTTGCTAATAAGCACATTTGGAACGACACTGGCTGGGATTAGATTGGACAAAGTCTTACTCAGGTTTAGGACATAATCTTTAAAAGTATGCTGGATAATTTTGATTTTATACACCCAAAAAAAATGAGTAGTGAAGAGGACAAGTGCAGGTAAATCGGTCTTGCTGAATCACGTGATGCAGCCTTTCCTTTTAACTGGACGCAAAAGCTATGGAACCAGTGGAAATGTAGGAATAGCTGGCAGAAGAGAATAGATGTCAGACAGAAGAGAAAACGAACGCTTATTTAATGCAAGAAATCAATAAGTCTTTCCAAGATATTGACAATTCAGAATGGCTTTCACGGAAGCCCCAAACCATAATGACAAAAAAAACGTTATAGCGCTAAAATGTGCGTAAATCATAGCACGCTTGTGCTGAAATAATCGGGCAAAAAGCCAATCAAATCAGAGCTAGGTTTGTTAGAAATTGGTTCACAAATCAGACTTGTGGTACATGTGGTCTCTACCGATTTAAATATCGGCCTACTGTACTGATATTAGATCTTTGTTAAGCAAATATTTTCATTTTATGGTGATGATGATGATCAGCATAATCATAATGATGATGTTTCTGATCTAAGTTGCTGCGTGATTTGTTGTTCTTG
Organism: Apricaphanius iberus; assembly: GCA_028564705.1. NCBI lineage: Eukaryota > Metazoa > Chordata > Actinopteri > Cyprinodontiformes > Aphaniidae > Apricaphanius > Apricaphanius iberus. The sequence continues at coordinate 6,651 of JAPXFQ010001099.1, read as the reverse complement.
AATGGCTGTAAGGCAGAAAATGCTGGATGTCATGTTGATCCCATTGTTTGCTCAGAACCTGCTAAACTACCAACATTATTTTTTTATGTTTTTGACTGTTGCACTATAAATTTATAGGTATGCATGTGAATTTTGAAATCACAGTGCACAATGAAAAATATGGCTCCCCCAAAAGCTTCTGGGTAATTCGAACCCTGCACAAAACTCCTCCTGAATTAAGATGTTTGGTCATCAGCAGCAGATCCTTCTGAAATCCAATCAGTTTGAGATTTGGTAATAATACAGCAGTTTTTAGTTTTTATGTTATGGATTCTGCTGTTTATAACCACCAGAATAAAACTTTCAGGGTGAGCAGATACATCCTGGTGGACGATGTATAGAGAATTAATGCAGAGAAGAAATCTAGTGTCCGTCCCAGAAGCCTGGTGTAGTCCAATCTTGGTGTTAGTCGTGTTCCATTTCTTATTTGAGCATTAAGTCTGTCAGAAAAAGTTTTAAAGGGAGATTCATTTGATGATGACAACGAATAGGATAGCGTTGGAGAATTCTGTGGTGAACTGTGTTTGTTTCTGCTCGTGGCTGGTCACCTTTGCTAGATGTGCTGGTAGCCAGGCAGGATGTACTAAACATCCAGAGGTTCTTATCGAGATAGCAGAACATGTTTGAGGTCAGAAGTCTCAGTCATGCTGATAGTGCTCATTGTTTCTGAAGATATATTTTGCTCCACAGAGTATTTTAGAGTTACTGATGAATCTGATTAAACAGTTTATGCTTCTTTGTTTTGATCGAGACGGATTGACGCAACGCCGTTATCCGTCGACGCAAGGGCTCTCCGTCACCTACGGAGGACGCACGGAGTAGAGGCCCATTTATAACTTTTGCCACTCCATGCTTTATATTGAAAGGATAATTTACATAATCTGTTCTTTTGGCAATTTTGAACACAATTAGGTTTACAACAAAAAAGGCTGCTGTGTTTGTTTCTATGTATTTTTAGAGGATTCTATGAGCTGCACTTCTAGTAAAAAGCTTTACAGCTTAATCCAAACTTACTTTCTGTCGCCAATTGCTCCTTGAGGAAGAAAAACGTTCAAAAGCCTAGAAAAGAACTGAAACGATGCTGTGATAGTAGGCAGAGACGGCATGAAAACTTAGCGCCCCCTGCTGTCCTGGTCGAACAACGCTGAAAAAAACAATGAGGAAGAGGAAAATAACGCAGAACCATAAATGAAAAACGTTTCTGTCGATACGTCTGCGTCAGAGTGCAAAGTTGCGGCATGAGAAGCATGAAGTGGGCTTAAATCTGCGTTCACATCGCCCCAAACCTCAGCGTCAGTTGTGGCAAGATTACGTGTAAATCTACGGTCGGGTTCGTCGGAGTCTCTGCGGTGCGTTGTGTATGTTGGCTCTGTCAACTTTTCAAGCGTTACTTGCGTTGCACGCGGCAACGTAGCAAACACAAGTAACGCAGAAGTTCAGCTAGCTGAACCTTTGATGCACTTGATGCAGTTTATGCAGTGTACCAACCAATCAGAGCGTCTCCTGTAGTGATGTCACTACACACGTATCTTGAATGAAGAGCGGGTCCAGTGAAAAAAATGTCAAAAAACGCAGATTTAAAAAATCAGAAATAACATTTGCCGAAGTCAGATGGACAGGCGCTCCTAAGGAGGAACTGAGAACCTGTAGCTGGTGTCCTGGTTGGAGATTTAAGCTCCGATGCGGCCGAGGAGTTCGTAAAATTAGGCGCGGGACAGACAGAAGTAGCACTGAAAGCGAACCTCATCCATAAGCAGCTCCTGGAGCAAATGGTTAAACTCCCCAAACTCAGAACGCATCTGAATAATGAGCGCTGATGCACCCGATGTTAACGTTGTCTAGCTTTATCTAGCTAATAAAGCCAAGCCACTCTATAGTTACGATCCACCATAGTTCAGAACGTACGGTAACAGAGGAAGCCCCGCCCACACGTTGTTTTTCCTCAGAAACAAACGTTGCAAGCTTCAATGTACAATGCGTCGAACTACATGCGTTGGGAGCGTTGCGACGCAGCCAAACTGTGCTGTGTGAACGCAGCATTAGCCATCTGTGATGAATACAAAGTCTGCTGTATCTTTCATCATTTCCTGTAGGCACTGGAACGCTGATTAAAGATGTTAATATTAAGTTTAAGTCTTTGCAGCATGTCAGAGAAATCCCTTTTAAAAGCATACGTGTGAATACCGAGCTCGTCCAGACTGTTGATTTATTATTGTCGGGATTTTTTCTGACGGAGTACTTGCTTTGGGTTTGAATTTCCTAGATTTATTCATTATCAGAGTGGGGGTAGAGGTGTTGCTGCACTGTAGCGCGGGCCATTCTTCATCATACTGCTTGTTTCAGCTCTGGGCTTAAACTCACTGCCATGGGGATCAGTTAGAGCAACGCCGCCAGGTTCTCTCTCACTGTTAGCGATCATCGGTAAACTTGTCTCATTTCGAGACCTAGTGTTTTCTTTCCTATTTACGTTGAAACAACGAATACTGATGTCCATCAATTCTCTGTAATATTTTTTCAAAGTATTCAGCTGAGCAAATTAGTATTTTGTTATCCCACAGTCCTTCACAAAGTAGTAAGAACACAACCAGTCTAACAGAGTATCTGAGAATCAGAATCAGCTTTAATGGCCAAGTATGACACATACAAGGAATTTACAGATACAGTACAACCTGTCCAAGATCATTACAAACAACAACAACAACAAACAGATCCAGGTCACTGTTGGGCATGCAGCCACCGAGCGGCGCTCCCGTTTATGAAACATAGAGAAATACACATCTGGGTAGGGGAGGGTTCCACGGTGAGGGGAAAAAACGCTCAACTGTGTTGTGGGTCCGTTCAGCACTCACAACGCAGGTAATAGAAAAAACCACACCAACAACATTTAAGCACATATTCAGACATTAACAATGACACATCAGGAAGGATGGGCAGGTATGAGCTCCAGTCCACAAGTTAACGCGCTGCCATCGAGGCGCGCTGTTATCCAGCTTCCTGTTGCAGGAGAGAGAATTAAGGATTGTTGAATTAAATATTATCAAAATTAATTCAGTGCATGTTCAAGCAGAGACAAAATGGAGCCAATTTCCAGTTCTTAACATTTATTTTGAACAGATTAACAAATTGCAGTTTACAGAGAAAGATGCCCTAGTTTCTCTGGGCCAGACAAGATTTCTGACGATTGAATGATTTTCCTGTCATAACTTTTATAGACACTCCAACTTCGCCAGGATTGTAGGTGTTTCTTCTCCCTCGAATCTGCTCCAATCAGAACAGATTTAAACAGTATCTTAACGATGATTGGCTGTCAGAGAATTATGCAGTCATAAGATGAGACGTGTCCCTGTTCTTGGTCAAAAGTTCATTCTGAGTTTTATGGTTTTATGGCAACACTCCCAGCTTCATGGCCTTGGTTCCAGCATACTAAATCTACAGACATCCTGTTTTTACAGCCTGCAATAAAACTTACCCAAGAGTTTTATGACTTAAAAGCTTATCCCAATAACAAATACTGACAGACAATATATTTTTACAACCATGCAAACTATATAAAACAGACTTTTACCTTCTGAATAATAGATGTTTAAAACATATGTAGAAATAATACCACAGGATACAGCAAGATGGTTTGTGTGAATGTGAGTGTGTGTAACCATGTCAGTGTGTGCGTCAGTAGATGCAGGTGTACGGGGGAGAGGAGACTCTGTTGACATTCTTCACAGGGACATTTGAAGTTTATTAAGCTTAACTGAAGCTTATTCAGTTTGGTTTCGGAGAAAATTGCCAAAAGATACTCCAGATAGAGGCACAGGAGACAGAGAGCTGTGGGATAAGACACAGGAGGAGGAGGGAGGGAAAAAAGCGACCGTCCTCGCTGAATTTGTGGGTTTTGGCTGGGTATATAAAGTAACGTATAAAGTAAAGTAGCTAAGAAAGTAAGAGAAGAAAATAAGGTGAGGTGAGAGGTCATGTGATCAGGAAGCATCAGGAGAAGCTGATCCTCCTTCATCTGCCAAGGAGCAAAGACTAAAAAGTTAAATGACAGCTTATAAATATTAATAATATACACCTGCAAATGACACATGTAGATATAGCAACGACTTGTGTTGAAATAAACACAGATAATCCTCTGCTAATGGTGATGTTAGCCTCTGGGTTTCATTTCCATTTCAGTGCTGGTGCTGATTTCTGTTTCAGAGCGTAGAGGGAACGCCGTTACTGACCCTGATGAAGGATCCGTACATCATCATCAGTGCAGGTACAGAACCTCTGATCCACCATGTTCCTTCGTCCGTCAGGAGGTGTCACTAAGACCAGCTGTCCCTCTGTCCTCCTGTCCCTCTGAAGGGTCTCTGTGCTTCGCCAACATGGGCGTGGCCATCCTGGAACCCACGCTGCCCATCTGGATGATGCAGACCATGTGCTCCCCTAAATGGCAGCTTGGTACGATCCAACATCCTACAACCCTCAAACATGAACAGAAAAAGAGGAATGAATGTAAACGTTTAGGAGCTCCCCGACCAATCAGAGCTCAGCGTTGAGCGGTGGAGGCGACGCTTTAATGAGGGAACGAGAACGTCCATGTTGGTGCGTCTTCTTTGTGTTGCAGGAATGGCCTTCCTCCCCGCCAGCATCTCCTACCTGATCGGAACCAACTTGTTTGGAGTTCTGGCCAACAAGATGGGACGGTCAGTACCTGAGCTGCTGGTTCCTAAAGGTGGATCTGTGGAACACCGGCACACTACTACTACTAATAAAAATAATAATGATAATAATAATAATAATAATAATAATAATGATAATAATAATAATAATAATAATAATGATAATAATAATGATAATAATAATAATAATAATAATAATAATAATAATAATAATAATAATAATAATGATAATGATAATGATAATAATAATGATAATAATAATAATAATAATAATAATAATAATGATAATAATAATAATAATAATGATAATGATAATAATAATAATAATAATAATAATGATACTAATAATAATATAATAATAATAATAATGATAATAATAATAATAATGATAATAATAATAATAATAATAATAAATAATGATAATAATAATAATAATAATAATAATAATAATAATAATAATAATAATAATAATAATAATAATAATAATAATAATAATAATAATAATAATAATGATAATAATAATAATAATAATAATAATAATAATGATAATAATAATAATAAAAATAATAATAATAATAATAATAATAATTAATAAATAATAATAATAATAATAATAATAATAATAATATAATAATAATAATAATAATAATAATAATAATAATAATAATAATAATAATAATAATAATAATAATAATAATAATAATAATAATGATAATAATAATAATAATAATAATAATAATAATAATAATAATAATAATAATAATAATAATAATAATAATGATAATAATAATAATAATAATAATAATAATAATAATAATAATAATAATAATAATAATAATAATAATAATAATAATAATAATAATAATAATAATAATAATAATAATAATAATAATGATAATAATAATAATAATAATAATAATAATATATATAATAATAATAATAATAATAATAATAATAATAATAATAATAATAATAATAATAATAATGATAATAATAATAATAATAATGATAATAATAATAATAATAATAATAATAATAATAATAATAATAATAATAATAATAATAATAATAATGATAATAATAATAATAATAATAATAATAATAATATATAATAATAATGATAATAATAATAATAATAATAATAATAATAATAATAATAATAATAATAATAATAATAATAATAATAATGATAATAATAATAATAATAATAATAATAATAATAATAATAATAATGATAATAATAATAATAATAATGATAATAATAATAATAATAATAATAATAATATATATAATAATAATGATAATAATAATAATAATAATAATAATAATAATAATAATAATAATAATGATAATAATAATAATTATTATTATTATTATTATACTAATAATAATAATGATAATAATAATGATAATAATAATAATAATAATGATAATAATAATGATAATAATAATAATAATTATTATTATACTACTACTAATAATAATAATAATAATGATAATAATAATAATAATAATTATTATTATTATCATTATTATTATCATTATTATTATTATTATTATCATTATTATTATTATACTAATAATAATAATGATAATAATAATGATAATAATAATAATAATAATAATGATAATAATAATGATAATAATAATAATAATTATTATTATACTAATAATAATAATAATAGTAATAATGATAATAATAATAATAATAAATACAATGGAGGTTCAGATACTTTAATAATCTTGTTTCGAGCCTCACTTAAACTCTGCTGAGGTTCTCATGAGCAAGCTGTCTGTTGGGTCTGCAGGTGGCTCTGCTCCATGGTGGGGATGTTCATCGTCGGCGTCAGTCTGCTGTGTGTGAGTCCATCCATCCATCATCCATCCATCATCCATCATCCATCATCCATCCATCATCCATCCATCATCATCCATCATCCATCCATCA
>JAPXFQ010001098.1:0-55856 GCA_028564705.1 Apricaphanius iberus | reverse complement strand
TAACTCAACCAGGGATCAGTTTAATTCAACCAGAAACCAGTTTAACTCAACCAGAGACCAGTTTAACTCAACCAGGGATCAGTTTAATTCAACCAGAAACCAGTTTAATTCAACCAGAAACCAGTTTAACTCAACCAGGGATCAGTTTAATTCAACCAGAAACCAGTTTAACTCAACCAGAGACCAGTTTAACTCAACCAGGGATCAGTTTAATTCAACCAGAAACCAGTTTAACTCAACCAGGGATCAGTTTAATTAAACCAGAAACCAGTTTAACTCAACCAGCGATCAGTTTAATTCAACCAAAGATCAGTTTAATTCAACCAGAAACGAGTTTAATTCAACCAGGGATCAGTTTAACTCAACCAGAAACCAGTTTAACTCAACCAGAGACCAGTTTAACTCAACCAGGGATCAGTTTAATTCAACCAGAAACCAGTTTAACTCAACCAGAAACCAGTTTAACTCAACCAGGGATAAGTTTAATTCAACCAGAAACCAGTTTAACTCAACCAGGGATCAGTTTAATTAAACCAGAAACCAGTTTAACTCAACCAGCGATCAGTTTAATTCAACCAAGGATCAGTTTAATTCAACCAGAAACGAGTTTAATTCAACCAGGGATCAGTTTAACTCAACCAGAAACCAGTTTAACTCAACCAGGGATCAGTTTAATTCAACCAGAAACCAGTTTAACTCAACCAGGGATCAGTTTAATTCAACCAGAAACCAGTTTAACTCAACCAGGGATCAGTTTAATTCAACCAGAAACCAGTTTAACTCAACCAGAAACCAGTATAACTCAACCAGGGATCAGTTTAATTCAACCAGAAACCAGTTTAATTAAACCAGAAACGAGTTTAATTCAACCAGGGATCAGTTTAATTCAACCAGAAACCAGTTTAACTCAACCAGAAACCAGTTTAACTCAACCAGAAATCAGTTTAATTCAACCAGAAACCAGTTTAACTCAACCAGAAACCAGTTTAACTCAACCAGAAACCAGTTTAATTCAACCAGAAACCAGTTTAACTCAACCAGGGATCAGTATAACTCAACCAGGGATCAGTTTAATTCAACCAGAAACCAGTTTAACTCAACCAGAAACCAGTTTAACTCAACCAGGGATCAGTTTAATTCAACCAGAAACCAGTTTAATTAAACCAGAAAAGAGTTTAATTCAACCAAGGATCAGTTTAATTCAACCAGAAACGAGTTTAATTCAACCAGGGATCAGTTTAACTCAACCAGAAACCAGTTTAACTCAACCAGAGACCAGTTTAACTCAACCAGGGATCAGTTTAATTCAACCAGAAACCAGTTTAATTCAACCAGAAACCAGTTTAACTCCACCAGGGATCAGTTTAACTCAACCAGAAACCAGTTTAACTCAACCAGGGATCAGTGTAATTCAACCAGAAACCAGTGTAATTCAACCAGAAACCAGTTTAATTAAACCAGAAACGAGTTTAATTAAACCAGAAACCTGAAAACTGTTACTTATTTAAGAAGCTCCTCTATCATCCAATCTTTACCTGTATTAATGTCACCTGTTTTAAAAAGACACCTGTCCTCACCTTCAAGTAGTTGGACTCCAACCTCATTCATGACCAAGATCAGAGAGCTGTTCAAGGACACCAGGGACAAGATTGTACACCTGAATAAGCCTTTGGAAGAGCCAAGCCACAATAGGCAAGCAGCTTGGTGAGATGGGATCAACTGTTGGAGCAGTTATTAGAAATAAATAAAAGACCACTGATGCTCTCCCTGTACCTGGGGCTCCATGCTAGAGCTCACCTGGTGGGGAACACCTGATCTAGAGAACGGTGAGGAAACAGCCCAGAACTATACCGGGGGAACTGGTCGATGTCCTAAACAGAGCTGGGACCACAGGAACAAATGTTACTATTTGTAATACACTACATCATCATGGAATTAAATCCAGCAGCGCTCGAAAGGTCCCCCTGCTTAAGCCAGCGCATGTCCAGGTTTGCCTAAAGTGATTGGGAGAATGTAATGTGGTCAGATGAGACCAGAATGAAACTCTCTGGTATCTCTCACTGTGTTTGGAGGAGAAAGGATGCTGAGTTGCATCCAAAGAACACCATGCTTCCTCCTCCTGAGAGATCTGAAGGGCATCAAGTTGCATTGCATTGTGGGTTCTGATCCACCCTGAGAGATTCTGTTGGACGGAACCCGGTGGAGCTGTTTCCCTCTGCGTCTTCATGCTAAGTTACTTGTGTGGATCGGTTATCTGATCCGACGTGTTGAACTGTAACAGAAACACCCAGAAAGTCAAACAGAGAGGAACACACCCGTTACCTGCTGGAATGCAAACATGAACTCTGCTGGTTCTGTTTAAACAGACCCAGACGGAGGTGGAAGGTTCTGTCAAAGTCGTCTTTGTGGGTTTTTACCAGCTAAACGGCGTCATTCGGGTCAAACCCGTCCTCACCAGGATTTGCATGTTGAGGGAAATAGAAAGCAAACAGGCTGCAGCTCTTCCCCCACAGGAACAGGAACCATTAGAGAGTTTCTCCGGGTCCAGAAAGACCCGATCAGTTTCTGATCGTTCCGACGGTACCGATCCATTTGGTGCAGGTCTAAATCCGCTGATTCAGCAGAACATAACCTGGTGAGTGAGTTTTATTTGTGACAGAAGGTCCAGATGGTCCTAATCCACCCGGCTCGGACCTGTTCACCTTCTGTTTACCTGTGGAACCAGAACAGCTCTAGAACCTGCTCTTTCTTGGGACACAATGAATGCTAGAGGTTCTGGTGTCTGTTGAGAACCGGGATGAACAGAACCTCGTCTTTACTGAGCAGAACTTCTTCTTTCAGGTCTGCATCGGGAAGCCGGTCTTCAAGCTTCCCGTTGGTGTCGTTTCAGGTTCTGATCGGATCCGTCTGTCTCTGGGAACTTTCCATGGCTGCGTTGGGAGCAGCGCTGACCGGGTCGGGGTTCCTGTCTTCAGGGCTCGTTGGCCTCTTCATCCTCCTACTCCTCCTCTCCATCTTCCTCACCGCTCTCTGCAGCGACTGCAACAGGTCAGAAAAACGGAAACATTTCAGACAAACGATGAATGTCTCAGATAAACGCCTCGGAAAAACGTCAAAGATGAACGTTTTAATCGAACTTTTCAGATTAAGGTAAAATATTAACGTTTTAGATGAACATTTTAGACGAACGTTTTAAACAAATGTCTCAGATTAACGTCTAAGATTAACGTTTTAGATGAACATTTTAGAGGAACGTTTTAAAAGAACACTTAAAACGAACCTTTTAAACAAACTTCTCAGATTAACGTTTTAGACGAACATTTTAAACGAACGTTTTAAACAAACATTTTAAACAAACTTCTCAGATTAACGTTTTAGACGAACATTTTAGACTAACGTTTTAAACGAACACTTTAAACGAACCTTTTAAACAAACTTCTCAGATTAACGTTTTAGACGAACATTTTAGACGAACGTTTTAAACGAACACTTTAAACGAACCTTTTAAACAAACTTCTCAGATTAACGTTTTAGATGAACATTTTAGACGAACGTTTTAAACGAACACTTTAAACGAACCTTTTAAACAAACTTCTCAGATTAACGTTTTAGACGAACATTTTAAACGAACGTTTTAAACAAACATTTTAAACAAACATTTTAAACAAACTTCTCAGATTAACGTTTTAGACGAACATTTTAGACGAACGTTTTAGATGAACATTTTAGACGAACGTTTTAAACGAATGTCTCAGATTAACGACTAAGATTAACGTTTTAGATTAACATTTTAAAGGAACGTTTTAACGAACCTTTTAAACAAACTTCTCAGATTAACGTTTTAGACGAACATTTTAAACGAACGTTTTAAACAAACATTTTAAACAAACTTCTCAGATTAACGTTTTAGACGAACATTTTAGACGAACGTTTTAGATGAACATTTTAGACGAACGTTTTAAACGAATGTCTTAGATTAACGTCTAAGATTAACGTTTTAGATTAACATTTTAAAGGAACGTTTTAAACGAACCTTTTAAACAAACTTCTCAGATTAACGTTTTAGACGAACATTTTAGACAAACGTTTTAAACAAACCTTTTAAACAAACTTCTCAGATTAACGTTTTAGACGAACATTTTAAACGAACGTTTTAAACAAACATTTTAAACAAACTTCTCAGATTAACGTTTTAGACGAACATTTTAGACGAACGTTTTAGATGAACATTTTAGACGAACGTTTTAAACGAATGTCTCAGATTAACGTCTAAGATTAACGTTTTAAATGAACATTTCGGACGAACGTTTTAAACGAACACTTTAAACGAACCTTTTAAACAAACTTCTCAGATTAACGTTTTAGACGAACATTTTAAACGAACGTTTTAAACAAACATTTTAAACAAACTTCTCAGATTAACGTTTTAGACGAACATTTTAGACTAACGTTTTAGACGAACGTTTTAGACGAACATTTTAAACGAACGTTTTAAACAAACATTTTAAACAAACTTCTCAGATTAACGTTTTAGACGAACATTTTAGACTAACATTTTAGACGAACGTTTTAGATGAACATTTTAGACGAACGTTTTAAACGAACACTTTAAACGAACCTTTTAAACAAACTTCTCAGATTAACGTTTTAGACGAACATTTTAAACGAACGTTTTAAACGAACCTTTTAAACAAACTTCTCAGATTAACGTTTTAGACGAACATTTTAAACGAACGTTTTAAACAAACATTTTAAACAAACTTCTCAGATTAACGTTTTAGACGAACATTTTAGACTAACGTTTTAGACGAACATTTTAAACGAACGTTTTAAACAAACATTTTAAACAAACTTCTCAGATTAACGTTTTAGACGAACATTTTAGACTAACGTTTTAGACGAACATTTTAGACGAACGTTTTAAACGAATGTCTCAGATTAACGTCTAATATTAACGTTTTAAATGAACATTTCGGACGAACGTTTTAAACGAACACTTTAAACGAACCTTTTAAACAAACTTCTCAGATTAACGTTTTAGACGAACGTTCTAAACGAACGTCACAGATGAACATTTTAAACGAACGTTTTAAACTAAAGTTTTAAACGAACGTCTGAGATAAAACGAGACGAACATTTTAGACGAACGTTTTAAACAAATGTTTTAAACGAACGTTTTAAACAAAAGTTTTAAACGAACGTCTCAAACTAAAGTCTTAAACGAACATTTTAAACAAACGTTTTAAACAAATGTTTTAAACGAACATCTGAGATGAACGTTTCAGACGAACATTTTAGATGAAGGTCTGAGATCAATGTTTTGAACGATCGTCTCAGACGAACGTCTCAGATGAACATTTTAAACGAACGTTTTAAACAAACATCTTAGATGAAGGTTTTAAACGAACGTTTTAAATGAACGTCACAGATGAACGTTTTAAACGAACGTCACAGATGAACATTTTAAACGAACGTTTTAAACTAAAGTTTTAAACGAACGTCTGAGATAAAACGAGACGAACATTTTAGACGAACGTTTTAAACAAATGTTTTAAACGAACGTTTTAAACAAATGTTTTAAACGAACGTTTTAAACTAAAGTTTTAAACGAACGTCTCACATGAAAGTCTTAGACGAACATTTTAAACAAACGTTTTAAACAAATGTTAAATGAACATCTGAGATGAACGTTTCAGACGAACATTTTAGATGAAGGTCTGAGATCAATGTTTTGAACGATCGTCTCAGACGAACGTCTCAGATGAACATTTTAAACGAACGTTTTAAACAAACATCTTAGATGAACGTTTTAAACGAACGTCTCAGATTAACATTTTAAACAAACGTTTTAAACAAACATCTTAGATGAAGGTTTTAAACGAACGTTTTAAATGAACGTCTCAGATGAACATTTTAAACGAACGTTTTAAACAAACATCTTAGATGAAGGTTTTAAACGAACGTTTTAAATGAACGTCTCAGATGAACATTTTAAACGAACGTTTTAAACAAACATCTTAGATGAACGTTTTAAACGAACGTTTTAAATGAATGTCTCAGATGAATGTTTCAGAGGAAAATTTCAAACGAAAGTCTGACATGAACATCTTAAACGAACGTTTTAGTCCAACGTCTCAGATGAAGGTTTTAAACGAACGTTTTAAACAAACATCTTAGATGAACGTTTTAAACGAACGTTTTAAATGAACGTCTCACATGAAAGTCTTAGACGAACATTTTAAACAAACGTTTTAAACAAATGTTTTAAACAAACATCTGAGATGAACGTTTCAGACGAACATTTTAGATGAAGGTCTGAGATCAATGTTTTGAACGATCGTCTCAGACGAACGTCTCAGATGAACATTTTAAACGAACGTTTTAAACAAACATCTTAGATAAAGGTTTTAAACGAACGTTTTAAATGAACGTCACAGATTAACGTCTGAGATAAACGTCTCAGATTAACATTTTAGACGAACGTTTTAAACAAATGTTTTAAACGAACGTTTTAAACTAAAGTTTTAAACAAACGTTTTAAATGAACGTCTCAGATGAATGTTTCAGAGGAAAATTTTAAACGAAAGTCTGACATGAACATCTTAAACGAACGTTTTAGTCCAACGTCTCAGATGAAGGTTTTAGAGGAATGTTTTAAACAAACGTTTTAAACGAACGTCTTACATGAACATTTGAAACGAGTGTTTTAACGAATGTTTCAGATGAAGCTCCTCCATTGATGTGTCACTGTGAACGATCAGAACCGGCTCCTCTTTGGGAGCTGAACTGGGAGCCTTTTCTCTTGTTTCTGTTAAAGCTGCACATCATTGTCAACTCCGCTATATGATCAGCAGCTTCACTCAGTACGTTTACAAGCACATCTAAATGGAGACTAAGGACTTCCCCACTGTAGAGAGCAGAGTCCGAGTTTACATGTCACTGAGAAAACCGAATTATTAAATAAAGTACGTTCCTCTCCAAGACGATAGATGGCGATATGCACCCCGACATGTTAGCCTGATAGCGGTTAGCTTCCAGCTGCTTTCAGGCAGGAAAAAGAGGCTGGTGGGAGCGAAGCAGACAGAGTTAAAGCAGGATATTCACAGTAACAATCCATCGTCTCTTTTTCAGTTCAAACATGCACAGATTGGCGGCTTCTGTTCATCTTAGCCACCATATTCTTCTTATTATACTGTGCATGTAAGGCCAGGGACGGGCCTTACTCAAACTCCAGTTTGGTTCAGTTCAAGTAGAGCTAAGGTCAAAAGTCTGATTTAAGTCGGACTGAGTTAATAATTTGAAACGCATAGTGTGATACTGCATGGAGCAGGAGGGAGCGGGAGAAAGATGGTAGGGTACAGACACAGACAACGCCACAAACACAGAGAGAGAAAAAGAACCAGGAACAAAATACACTGGAAAGGTGAGAAGATGAGAGACAGCAGGTGGTGCACAGCCAAATTTAGATGTATTTGCATTATAATGAGAGTTTAGAGTATGCAAAGTTAAAATATCATATCGAACGGGCTCTGCAATATAGGCTTCATTAGCTTATCTTTTATTTGTTGTTTTACATTAAATATTTCAGTTCATAAATATTTCACATGCAGTCAGAGTTTGCTTTTTGTATTTAGCTTTTTTTGTAGAAAAACTCACTCGTTTATACAGCGCCTTTAAACATACATTCTGCACATAAACGTACAACTTTATTGATGATAAATTAATTTAGGAAAACAAAAAAAAAACACGAGGAGCTGAAAGAGTTGGTTGTTTTTAGTGAGTCGAACCGTGAGAACAGAAATTCCCGTCATATCCTCCCCGGTGCAGAAACCTTCAGCTGAGTCCAAACAGAACTTCAGTGTCTGTTCCATGGACAGCAACCAAATCTGATGAGAGAACAAGCATCATATGCAGAATAATGGCGGAATAATTCTGGGCAGAGGAGATGAGACGTTTCACTAAAGGCGATTCTGTTCTGGTTGAGTTCCAGACAATCGTTTGAGCTCCACGACTCGAAGGCAGAGAAACATCCGTCAGCTCTGATCAGAGTGGTAAGATCAGCAGCAGAACCGCTCATCCGGTGCAGAACACCCGCAGAACCGACTAACTGCTCCCTAAACTGGTCTGCAGGTGAAGCTGGAGGAGGTGAAGGAGAACCCGATGATGGGAGAGATCCAGAAGGACGAGAAAGGTGAGCCTTCTGGTTCTGCAGAACCTCTGAGATCCATTCTAGTTCTGTCGGTCTGGATGTTTTTCTGTTCCAGAGTTTCATCCTGAGGGAGATCCAGCTGTGTCGCCCCCAGGGAGCCAGCAGGGGGCGCTGCAGACCCTCCCAGGTAAGTAGCTGAACAGAAACCAGAACCTGATCCGGATCAGTGCTTTACAAACTTCTGAAACATGAAAAATCGATAAAAACAGAACGCTTCAGACAGCAGGGCTGCTCCCTGATGGATTGGACCCGGTCAGATGTACCAGAACATTTAAACAACAGCTCAGAGGCCGACCAAAGCGCTTTACAAGGAAACAAAAAAACCTTTTCAAAACAACAGATAGAAATAAAAGACATAGAACATGGCGTGAGAAGAGAAGGGATCAAAGATATTAGAGAGAAAATCAAACCCAAGAGGTAAAAATGGGTTTTAAACGAGACTTAAAAGTGGCCTATTTGGAATCATATTTCTCAGAATGCTTACCCATGAAAAATTAGTATATTTTAGCAACCAAAATGAGTATTTGAACCATTTTGGTGTTTTTTAAAGGCAACATTGAGTAAAATTGATAGATGTGTCGTAATAAGAAACTGAAGATGGAACGCAGCAGAAATGTATATATTTTTCTGTTTTATATGGAAAATCTCTACGGATATTGCTTGAACGGCAGTGGTTACGCAACAAATCGTAAAAACACCATGTGTAGATTATCTCTGCAAACTTTGAAACTGATTATGTGAAGCACGACAAAACTAGAGAAGTTTTAGTCCAGGCAAGTCAGACCATAATCCCATTTCTATTTGTGTCATGTTAAAGTTATGTTTTTCATTTTAATATTGCACAGTGTTCCGTACACCTAAAATAAAATCATTGGGCATTTTTCTTGTGTTGCTGATCAGCAGTAAACAGGGAAAGCAGCCAAACAAAGTTATGCTTCTGTCTTTTCACCCCAAAAAACAAAAACCCCCGCAGATGATTGGTCAATTTGCATGAGCGACAAATCATTGGACGTGTAGACGCCAATAGAATAACGCCAAAACTTGCCGAACACCACAATCAGCCAACCAGGGAGTCGGGAACAGAACCTCGGGGGAAGGTTAGAAGCACTCCCTAGGAACCAAAAGTCGTTGTAGAAACACCTGGAAGGTTTTGAATGGTGCACAAGAGATGGAAGTATTACAAAAAAACGTTTTATATACCGAATAAATCATCTTTACATGGCAAACCAACAAAGCTAAGGCACATTTTACTACTTTGAGTCTTGTGGTTCATATCTGGGCGTTGCTTTGGTGGAGCCTATTGGTGGATGTATTTATGGAAACAACAGGTTCTCTGCTTTGATTTGAGGGGATGATTGTGTCTGTAGCATAAAAATAGTAAAAAATAGTTCAGATAGCCTCGTAGTGCTCGGTGTGCTGTTTGATTTGATGAGCATTATTACTATTTTTTTATGAGACATCTTGTCTCAAGCCTCTTCTAAAAAGTTATTCCCGGTTCCCTGAATTGGGGGACGATTGGGCTTAATGGCGGTAGCTGATTCCAGAGCGCAGGCGCTGAATCCGACAAATAAAGCTTGGTTTGTGCTTGACGCATTTACGTTCCATGCGGAACCGTCCGAGACAGCTTCTTGCTGCGTTTATACCTTTGGTGGCTTGTCCCCGCTTTGAGCCAGTATTCTCACAGACTGTAGGGGGCGGCATAGGGCTCTACTGCATGCGTACAGCACTACATCGTAGTAGAAGTAGAAATCAATGCTGTTCACAGCATGACGACACCCGTGAACAACTTTTATGCTGTCTTACTATCAGAAAAAAGAGGAAAAGGAAGTGGTCCACTCGTCCATTAAACAAAACTTTCGTCTTTCCCAAATGTGATGGCATATTTTTACGATGTTTTGTTCCGAGCGATCTCTATAACGATGTCTTTACTTACTAACCCTAACCCTTACAACGATGTGATCCGAGCTTTCAGCTCCTTCTTTAGACGCCATTTAACCAACATTATCATGAGACAGAAAGCAGAAAAAGGCGCCGGAGACGCAAAGTTTGATAAAATAGTGTTTAAAATACAGTATTTGTGGCGTTGTACTTGTGTGAAATGTAAATCGATCAGCTAAAGCGTTTAAAAGTTGTGATTCTGTTTATGAAAATTTGCCAAAAGTAACTTCAAGTGTAACTCAGTTACATTTCTGAGAAAGTAATATATAAAGCAAACATTTTACATTATGGAGGCTGTAACTAGTAACATAAAATCTGCAGGGAGGAAGGATTTATTACTAACATTAAAACTTGGTTGGATGAGCAGCCGTAATGCTGGAGCAGCGCCCCCTTGTGGATTACAAATGATACGCATGATGCAAAATTAAATGAAATAAAACGATTTGATTTGACTTTGAATTGAACACAAAAACAAATCCATACGATTATTTCCACAAGATAGAAATGTGTATTTTAATACACACGCTTACACGCGTACTACATGGTTCATAAAGGGCAGTTAGGTGGACAAAAGTAGAAAGTAAAATTGAATAAATGATCCTCAGCAGCCCATGGAGAACGTGTTGCAGCTGCAACGCCGCCATGAAGGATTTCACCGGCTGTTAGGAATGTTTACCTGCAGAAGGTGGAATCAGACGGACCTGCATTAATCATCCGTATTTAGCTGTTCTGATCAGAAATCAGCTGCCCGCTCGTCGGCACGCTGACGTCCCAGTAACAAAAACCTGAGCTTCCCTCCAAACATTACGTTTCCTGGGGAAACGCCTCCTATTATTATGCCGCACATTGTGGAAGAAAACAGAAAATTATTCATATTATTAGGCGTCTACAGACTGTAGTTAGTAATAGAAATATTAATTTGGCAGCGAAATTTCTCAGCTATAAAACCTGCAGATTTTACATCATCCGCTCTTATTTTAGATTTTAGATTCTTCTCTGACTTTCAGCATCTCCAAACATCTGACTCCATTTCCCATGATGCCTGTTTTTTTCAGACACAAATCCTTCAGAAGAAACTTCGGCGCATGTCCCTCCCTGGAGGAGCCACCTGATGGCGCCAGAGAGCAGAGGTGGGAGTGAGATTCTGAAATGGATGAAACAGAAGAACGACTGATTCGGGGTTTTTTTTTTTAACGATCTCTGTTTCCTCAGATCCCAACGGCTCCGCCCACATCGGCCACGCCCCTGGAGGCGGGCGGGGCATCAGCGACGAAGCTGTCGCACCGTCAGCCAATCACCTGTCAAAGCAGCTTCATTACATCGCCCGCTCTGACGACAGGGACTCGGTCTACGCTCGCGTTAGCAAGAAGCTTCGTTTGGCCAACTCACCGCTTCCCACACCTGAGGGGGCGGAGCCAAAGCTGGAGGAGAGCTCGCCTCCGCTGCCCGACAGGAGAATGTGGGCGGAGGACGGAGGAGGCTCCACCTTTACCCCCAAGTAACCCCACCACCTGCAGCTATGCTAGGCGCTAACCCCTCAACACGTCTCCGCTTGGACCAGAAGGACCTTCAGGGAGGAGTCAGGCTGCCCGTTACCATGGCAACAGGCGGTTGATGACCCAGACTGGTTCTGGAGCCAACCTGACCGCAACCTGGAGGCGATGGACCACAGGGGGGCGCTAGGTGACACCAGAACCTTCCCGCAGCTGCCTGAGTGGACCGTCTGTGTGTGACCTACAGAGGGCGCTGCACAGAAACATCCATCATCGACGCACCAGAGGCGTCCAAAGTGCGGCCCGGGGGCCATTTACGGTCCTCGGACTGATTTCGAACGGCCGTCTTCCCCCGTCTAACATCAGAACTTTCTGTAGTTTGCACCACAGCACGAATGGCTGAAGCAGATGGAGACGTTCTCATTTCTGTTAACTAATTAAAATAACTAGAAAATGTTCCATGGTACAAAACTAATTATTCAGCTTTTAACAATCATATTTTTGGTTTTCTTTTTCAGTTCATGAACAGAAAACGCAAAAGGAGACACATAAAAACATTTATGGAACAATTATAGCTAAAAATATTACATGTTAACAAAAAAGAAACCAAAACTCTGTTATTTCTGAGGAGAGAAAAACAGATTTTGGCTCTAAAACGAGCCTCTTCGAAATATTAAAAAACTTAATTATTTCTTTTAAAAAGGCAAATATTGAAGAAGAAGAAAAATCGCTTTTCTACAAGAATTCCTTCTTTATATGTTTAAAATATTAGATGTTTAATTTATTGTGAACCAGGTAAAAAGGGTTAGGGATTTCGGACGCATCCAAACTCTACGCAGAGAGACTCCAGGCTGGGATTTGAACCCAGAACCTTCTCGCTTTAAGCTGTGCAGCACCCAACACATACGCCCAAGACTTTATTCACTTCATGAGACGGATTAAAATAGTTTGTTTCCCAAATGTTTGACCTGGAAGAAGATCACAGATGTTCTGGATGAGATGTTACCCAGTCAGTCCTGGAAGTCTGAATCAAAGATAAAATACAGGAAGATCTGTAACCTGGATGAAGATGTCACTATTCACTCATGCTTTAACCAATCATCAATAAAAGTATTTCATCTGCTCACTAAGATTCAGATTTTCTGACATATTTTAATGAATATTTCTGTTTTGGAGAAATGAGGAGAATAAGATGGAGGTTGAAGATGAAAAAACTTTTGATCCAGAGAAGATAAATCTGTACATCAGCACCAAACCCACCAACAGAGTCGCCCCCATGTAAAAATAATGAAGAGAAAATGTGTGAATTTAATAAACTAAACCAGTCACACCTTGATAAAAATTATTAAACAATTAAGCTCCTCCTCTTGCAGCCCCGATGTTTTACCTGCAGCTTTTCTAAAGAAAGAAGAACCCGGACATTCATGCAGAACTGCAGGCAGGGCTGGATTATGGTAGCAGGGCCCCCATCACTAAATCATACACGATCCTTTTTCTCTCTCCCCTTGTAACACGGAGTATCATTGTTAACAAAAGAAAAATATGTTGGAGTAAATTTACACCCAAAAAAACGTGGAAATTCTGAGATCAAAGTTAAAACATTTTCAGAAAAAACACGCAAATTATTCTGATGTCAAAAACTAGTAAAATTACAAGTAAAAACTCAGAAGTTCTGAGATTAATTTAATATATTTTACAGAAAAAAGTCGGAAATTCTCTGTCACGAAAGTCGTAAGATTACAAGTTAAAACACATACATTTTTACATTAATTTCTTAATTCATTTGTAGAAAATTAGAACATTTGTGAGATTTTCCGCCTATATTTAAAAGCATACATTTTCAAATAAGATATTTCTGAAATTATAAAGTCAGAAAATAATTTTTTTTCACTTTAATCATTGAAATTTCTTTGTTTTTTTTCTTGCAAATATTCTACATCAAAGAATTACGCATTTTTTCCCCGGAAAACATCTTAACTTAAAGTTTTTACTAGTAATTTTACTAATTTGGTTCTAATACTCCGTTCTTGTCTCTCAACGTTCTTTCGGTTCTTTTACTTCTCAGCTCTCCAGTCCTTCCCTTCTGTGTCTCTGTCTGTCCTCCTCATATTTTCTTATTATTTCTTGTGAAAAATTGTGCAATCAGTTTAGATAAACTTGCCAATTGCTTTAAATCATTTCATCCTGAATTGAAAATAAATGCAAAGTAAAAACATGCTTTTCCTTTTACATAATAATGTTTAACAAACCTGTATGTGTCTCTCAGAGCTCCTGATTCTCTCCTCCTTTCTGTTTCTCATAACTACAACCATAACAACATGGATTTTTTCAAGAAAAGCACAATATTTTATAGGTATCGGCTGATTTGAGTCATTTTTAACATTTGTATCAGTCTGATGAGTAACACAAAAAAAAACACTGTTTGTTTCCATCTTTCAAAGAGATTTATGTAATATTTATAACATTGTAAATGTTGATATTGACCTTAACAGCAATAATAATATATATATCCTGAAAAGCAGCAGCTCCGCCATCGATCAGAACGGTTAGCTGTCCCCAACAACGCTGCGTAACACGCCAGATAAAGCCAGTCTGGGCTGCTGCTACAGCTAGCTTCAGGCTGTGTAGCCAACAGGTTAATTGGCTCACAATCATCCATAACGTCTTCTTTTTCCTCGTTTTCTTCCATACGGTTTACAGCACCTTTTTAGTTTAGATTTCTTAATAAACACATCTTCTCCTTTTCTCTCTTTCATTTTTTGAAATCGCCTTTTTTGGATCATTTTCTCCTCCCCTTCATGTAGGGAGCATAAGCTCCTCCCCTTCCTGTAGGGAGCATAAGCCCCTCCCCTTCCTGTAGGGAGCATAAGCTCCTCCCCTTCCTGTAGGGAACATAAGCTCCTCCCCTTCCAGTAGGGAGCATAAGCCCCTCCCCTTCCTGTAGGGAGCATAAGCTCCTCCCCTTCATGTAGGGAGCATAAGCCCCTCCCCTTCCTGTAGGGAGCATAAGCTCCTCCCCTTCCTGTAGGGGACATAAGCTCCTCCCCTTCCAGTAGGGAGCATAAGCTCCTCCCCTTCCTGTAGGGAGCATAAGCTCCTCCCCTTCCTGTAGGGAACATAAGCTCCTCCCCTTCCAGTAGGGAGCATAAGCTCCTCCCCTTCCTGTAGGGAACATAAGCTCCTCCCCTTCCAGTAGGGAGCATAAGCCCCTCCCCTTCCTGTAGGGAGCATAAGCTCCTCCCCTTCCTGTAGGGATCATAACCTCCTCCCATTCCAGTAGAGAGCATAAGCTCCTCCCCTTCCTGTAGGGAGCATACGCTCCTCCCCTTCATGTAGGGAGCATAAGCTCCTCCCCTTCCTGTAGGGAGCATAAGCTCCTCCCCTTCCAGTAGGGAGCATAAGCTCCTCCCCTTCCTGTAGGGGACATAAGCTCCTCCCCTTCCAGTAGAGAGCATAAGCTCCTCCCCTTCCTGTAGGGAGCAATAAGCTCCTTCCCTTCCTGTAGGGAGCATACGCTCCTCCCCTTCCTGTAGGGAGCATAAGCTCCTCCCATTCCAGTAGGGAGCATAAGCTCCTCCCCTTCCTGTAGGGAGCATAAGCTCCTCCCCTTCCTGTAGGGATCATAACCTCCTCCCATTCCAGTAGGGAGCATAAGCTCCTCCCCTTCCTGTAGGGAGCATAAGCTCCTCCCCTTCCTGTAGGGAGCATAAGCTCCTCCCCTTCCTGTCGGCCCGTGGGCCCCCTAGATTAAAAAAAATGATGAATGGAAGTCAATGAAGCGATTAAAGTTATTTTCTGGTTCTCTTTGTCTTACATCCTGAATCACACATATGTTGTACTTCGATTTAAATAACTAATGATGTACATTTCTAATGTGTTTGTCCAGTGATTTGGGATTTATTTGATTGTAAAAATTAGCATTTAAAATGCCTACAAATCAGAAGTCGCATATATGACGTCATTTGGCTAACGGGAGCTAGCACTAGCTATAGCTAGCACTAGCTATAGCACGTAAAACCTTCACCTAGAGCTTGTAGAGCTTCTCCTCCATGCTGGCTCTCACTCCACCGACTGCTTTATCCCCAACATAGCTGCTACTTTCCACATGGTCACATTTATAGAGGTTTTCTCCGTGTTTAATGCTCCTTTCTTCATCCTGGAGGCTACGACCCTCGCTCTCCTCCTTCTTCTGCAGTTGTAGTCCGCTAAACGTTTTCACACAAAACCTAAAGTAACTTTTGCCACCGGTCGAAAATCAGCATTTTCTCTGCATCAAAATTTGTTTTAAAATTCACGGACATCATATGTTTGATCCACGGCGCATTTCAAACTGGATCAGAAAATGAGTTAAATTTGAGTTCTACATGATGAACAGGGATAGCAGACTTTTCATCAAAACGAACAGAAATCACATGTGGGGTCCCCCAAGGCTCCATCCTGGGGCCTCTTCTATTTAATATCTACATGCTCCCACTGACCCAGATTATATCCACCAGTAAGATTAGTTACAATAACTATGCAGATGATACTCAGCTGTACATTATAATATAAAATTTAGGAGTTGAATTATGAGGGTAAAAAAAAAAAAGTGAGTTAGTTTTAACACAAGCAGAATAATTTCGACTGTTTCGGGGTAACATTTTAATCACGTCTGGCGTTATTTACCTGAGTCGATCACACTGGTGTTAATTTAACCCAGATCAGATTTAAATAAACTCATATCCTTGCAATTAAAAGTCAAGTGTTATTTTTTTTTTTTTTTGTGGTGTTAAATGAATGAAGATTTCCAGTTCAGAGTGAATTTAACTCCTTCCAGACATAAAGAAGATCCACCCAGAGCCCATAGATTTTGTTGTACACCGCAAAGACTTATGGGTAATGTGTTACTTGTGCCTTTCTAAATATTGTACTTGAGTTTGGCTCACTCCCCAACATGTACACCAATGACTGTTAATTATCTCATATCTACACTTGTACGTGTTCATTTTGAAGGTTTGTCTTTACACTTTGTAGTGTTGTTTGAGTTCAAATTTAACACCCGACAATATCGATTTTTGAATCCCTTCGTTGTAACTTTAACACCGTTATGCAGGTTAACAAAACCTGGTGCTAAACTTTTAAGTATTCTCAAAAATTTTAAAATCTACTCTGAAGAGTGTGGAGCTGCGCGAAAGCGTTGAAATCTACTCTGTAGGAGTTGATTCAACGCTTTATTTTTTGCAGTGTAGTTTAGAGTTTGTGGCAGAAAAACGTCGGCCATAAGAGCCGGTTTGGGACCCATTATGGGAGATGAAGTGTTCCAGGTTAGATAATTCCATCTAAAGACTACAGGATTCAAACCGAGGACCTTTTTACTACTACTTTCTACTCCTTTGAATTTGTCAGCAAAAATGATGCCCTTCTAAAAGAAAAAGTCTCCGTCTGCATCGACCATTTGTGTTGAAAGTACTGATGTTAAATGATGGGCCGTAGAAAATCAGTCCAAAGGGCCGTAAATGGCCCCCGGGCCGCACTTTGGCCTTAAATAGAAAATATTTCGCTGTTGTGAACTGGAGGTATAGAAATAAACTGAGAAGAAATTGTGGACCCGAAGCCAAAGCAAGGGCTCGGTTCTGCTGAGCAGATCAGAACCTGGTTAATGAAGGCGTCCAGACCCAGACTGGATTAGATCCACCTCAAACTGGACCCGGTGGAGACCTTCAGAACCATCAGTCGGTTCTGTTGCTTTAATGACTGCTTATTTGTTTCTGTGGCGGAACACGGCTCGGTTCTGATCACTACCAGAACTCTGATCGGAGAAAAGGCGGGATGTTCCTTTAACGGAGCTCCTCACACTCCGCACGTAGCTCACGAGCGCGGCGTGCCAGGGGGGAGGGGCGCATGCGCACGCTGAGGAGCGTCCGAGCCCCGCCCCCGCAGAGCTCGCGCTGCCGTATTCCCGTCAGTATTCCCGGGAATATTCCCGCTGCCTGTGGAGCTCTGATCTGGTTCGGTTCGGTTCGGGTACCGGAGGCTCCCTACACAACTCTGCTCCTCCAATCAGCGGCCAGCTCCGCGTCGTCACGTGCTCATCTTGTTTACTACGCCGTAGGAAAAATCAGCCAGGGGCTGATGGGAAACCAGGGAGCGGATTAGCAGCAAGGATCGGGATTCGGTCCGGAGTTCCGCTGGATAATGTGGCGGGAAAAGAAAAAAAAAATCATCGTTACTAGTGGCGAGTGTGTGGGCTGCTGTTGTCGTGGTAACGGGCGATGACGTCAGAGGCACCCAGCAGCAGCAGCAGCAGTTGGGAAGTCCTCCCGTCCCGGTGAGTCCGGTCCAGGTCCTCCCTGCGCCTCCTCCGCCACCAGCTCCTCCACCCTGTCGGATCCGGGCTCAGTGAGGAGCGGAGGAGTCCCGGAGCGGCTGCAGCTCCTGTTTGCCTGTCGGAGCTCCGGATTGTGCAGGTAGGTGGATGTAGGTGGATGTCTACCTGCTGCTGCTGGGGATTGTTTCACACACAGCTTCCTGCGCCACCTCCTGCCGCCGCTGCGTTTTCCTGGTTGGTGCAGAAAAGCCCGAAAACCAAACTTGTTCCTGCGGAGGAAAAGTTGGAAAGCTGCAGATTCCTGCTGTTTTCCCTTATTGTGGTTGGCTGGCAGCTGCAGGTGTGTTTCTGGACGCTCTCCTGGTTCCACCGTGTCTGAACTTGATGGAGCTGCTGGGTGAAGGAGAAATCAGGGAGAAGCTGCATCTCCTCCTCCTGCTGCTGCTGCTGTTCCAGCAAAGCAGCCTGAAGCGGAACCACCGGAACCTTCCTAACTCTGAGTTTAGCTTTTTTTCTTCTTCTGATGGTTTCATCCCCACTGCTGGTCCTTCTGGCCTCTTCAGCTCTGCAGAAGTCTGGTTAGGATGGAGTTGGAACCTCATGGGAAGAGGATTTCTAATTAAAGCACAGCTACGTGTTTATGTGAAGGAATCCCTGAACCGCTCACAGCACCACCTACAGGCCTGATGGGTTATTGTGAAGTGACTTCATCTGCTGCAGAAATCATTGTTAAATGATTATTTCTGCACATCCCGGCAGTTCTGTTCATCTCCATGTTTGACGTACAGAAATGTGCAGAGAGGCGTGAAACAGGCGGCCATAACAGGATCAGTCTTCAGCTCTGACATAATGGAGACGTCGCAAACCGCCACCCTACCCAGGGATTTAAAAGCTCAGTCTGCCATTAAAGGGGACAATTTTTAGTTTTTCTTTCAACCTAGGTCTTATTTCCAGCCTGCATTGTGTTCATTTACCAACCCAGACCAGTTAGGAGCCACTAGGAGTCCTTCAGGAGAAGTTTAGATCCATATAATGGGAGTTAATGGGGCAGCCAAAGGTCAGCCTCTAAATAAGGAATTATCTGCCACTAAACGTTTGCTTATCAATCACTAGCTCTATTCCTCTGGGAGTTCAGAGAAGTTCTACCTGACCGAACGGCGCCGTAGAGCGCAGAGTTAGTGATGTCATTGGCATCGCACATTATGTAAAATACCCCCATAGACGCCAACAAATCAGCTCAGAGACGCTCTGATATGGAAGTTTATAAGATAATAAAAGCATTTTGAAGTCTATTCTCTGAGCTACAGGGAGCCAGAGGAAGGACTTTAGAACTGGGGTGATGTGTTCTACTTTCCTGGTTCTAGTGAGAACACGAGCAGCAGCGTTCTGGATCAGCTGCACCTGTCTGACTTTTTAGGTAGTCCTGTGAGGATACTGTTACAGTAATCATAAATGCATGGATGAGTTTTTCTAGGTCTCCTTGTGTCATCAGTCCTTTAATCCTAGAAATGTTCCTCAGCTGATAGAAAGCTGACCTTGTTATTGCCTTTATGTGACCCTGGAGGTTCTGGTCTGAGTCCATTATTACACCTAGATTACTGGCCTGGTTGCTAGTTTCTAGCTGGATGAACCGAAGCTGATTCTGGATCGTTCTTCTTAAGGTCCAGCAATAATTATGGGAAATCCAGCAGTTGATTTGTTCAATGTATTTATTTAGAGCTTGGAATATAATATAACATAATAATATAAAGTAATGATGAATTCTATAAAGTCACCTGGTGACATTATAATGTACATCTGAGTATCATCTGCATAGTTATGCTAACTAATCTTGTTGGTTGATATAATCTGGGTTAGAGGGAGCATGTAGATATTAAATAGAAGAGGCCCCAGGATGGAGCCTTGGGGGACCCCAAATGGGATTTCTGTTTGTTTTAATGAAAAGTTTCCTACGGAAACAGAAATTCCTGTTCATGAAGTAAGACCAGCTGTACTAGAGAGTCAGACGCAGGTATCCAGTCGTTCCAGTAGTATTCTATGATCAACGGTGTCAAACGCTGCACTGCGGTCCAACAGAACCAGAACTGTAGATCTACCAGAGTCTGTATTATTGTGAATATCACTGAAAACTTTGACTAGGACAGTCTCAGTGCTGTGATGAGCACAGAAACCAGACTGATAAATATCAAAGTGGTCATTGGGGTCATTGTTAGGAAACTATTTAACCGATTAAACAGATTTATTAATAATTTTGCTGATGAATGTGAGATCAGAGATTGGTCTGTAGTTCTGCTTTAATGTCCAGGTTGTTCTTCTTTAGTAGTGGCTTGATAACTGCTGTTTTTTAAAGCCTGGAGGATGAAACCTGATAGGAGGAACACACTGGTGGTGAGTTTGATGCTGCCGTAGAGATTTATCTAACTTTCAGAATCTTTTCAGTGAAAAATCTGATGAATTCATTGCAGGCCCTGGTGGAGTTTAGTTCAGGAGCTGCTGTCACTGGAGGATTAGTTAGTCTCAACTGTTGGGAATAAAATTAATGTGTCTGTTAATGATTTCAGGAAAGAACGATTCCCTTGCATCTTCAGTCTTTGTAAATCTTCTAGTGAACCTGGAGTTTTCCTCCATTTTCTCTCAGCTCGACGACACTCCCCTTTTTCAGACTTCTTTCTACCCAAAACTGCTTTAACTCTGAAACTTTAGATAGAACGTTCTCTACCAGGTTGTTTATAGAGTTACAGTGGGAGATTACATTTGTTTAAAGGTTTCAACAAACCTTTCCCTGAGAAAACACTTTTCCTAAAGCGGCCTCTCTGGGGCTACATAGTTTAGCAAATACGTTGCTTTCAAATAAAACGCAGAAATGGTCCAAAAAACAGAATATCAACTACAGAGTTGTTGAATAAATGTAAACCTTTGCTAATAATTAAGTCCAGAGTGCGTTCGTGGTTGTGTGTCGGTTGTTTGACATGTTGGGTCAGGATGGCGTGTTTTAAAATGGCTTGTGTGAGAAAAACCCGAGGAGACGTCGGGGTTTGATGAACGGACCTCAGCAGCTGCTGCGTCTGTCTCCTCTGCAGACATGATGTCCAACACCCGGCTGGGGAAACGCTCGCCGTTCGGAGCGCTGGTGGGCTCCTCCTGTCCGGACGCCGCCAGGAACGGCGTCGCAGTGGGAACGGACGCAGGACAACCAGGCATCAGCAGGGTCAGAGGTCACAGCGATCTGAAGGTGAGGGGAGGTTCTACCAAAAGTACCCGGTACTTCCCCATCAGAGGGGGCCTTTAAATAGTTTCTGTGTGAAGGAGAATGTGAGAAGCTCACAGCATTAAAGGGGAAATAATGTTCTATGAAGAGAAAATAGACTCACAATATCTGTGTACCTGATTTGTAGCTTATATCAGCCTGTTTGTGTGTAACTCTGGGTACTTATGTGTAAAACCTGATTTGTATACCATAAAATACATTTTTTGCATAACTTTGGGTACTTGCGAGCGTTTGGTAAAATGGACACACAAATATAAACAAAAACTACGTGTACAAAATCCATTTACACGCGCACATTTTCAAATTACACTAACTTGAAACTAATTACGAATTTAAAACGGGTCCTACGCTACAAATCTTTAAGTCCGTACGCACCGATCGCGTGATACACAGATAAAACCACATTTACGCAAAGAAGAGTTACAAATACACGAAGGGTTTAGAGACTGATTTCACGTCTGGATATTTGCGCGTACCTGATGCGTTTAAAGAGGCTATATGGAGTTTCCTGAAACTTCAACTCGCGACTGACACCTGTGGCCAAAAACGGAACCGCTCTTCCTTTCTGCTCGCTCCCGCAGCGTGCACGCGTCACCGGTCACTAAAATACTTTCTGACTGTGAACTGCAAACAACACATTGCTATTTCAATGTGCAGTTCTATCACATTATTACCTTTTCGGTAGAAAGAAAGCCGTGTCCGGGTCTCTCCGTATTCCCAACTCAGATCTGAGTTCCGTCCAACGCTCAAATGCGAAGCCGAGCGCCGGTCAATCTCAATCGTCGATCTTTTCCGATCTCTTGTCAGGGGTTTACGTTTTGAAGTTTTATGTGGAGTTCCTGTTGGCGTCAGAGTTGTCCTGGGTCTCTTCTGTGTATTTGTCCAATCCATTGCACCGCTTGCATTACCACATTTATTTTATTCCTGCACTCATATTCATTGACTTCCATATTTTTTTACAAATATATTCATTATTATTAATTAATAGATTTTTAATTTTGGCAGTATCTGTCCTCCATAGGGAATGGCATTTGGAATTGGTGGGTGGAGCCTGACATATATGGGCGGCT
This sequence comes from Apricaphanius iberus, assembly GCA_028564705.1. NCBI lineage: Eukaryota > Metazoa > Chordata > Actinopteri > Cyprinodontiformes > Aphaniidae > Apricaphanius > Apricaphanius iberus. The sequence goes on along the minus strand of JAPXFQ010001098.1, from coordinate 33,571 downwards.
ATATGCAAATTGTGTTCATTGTGATGTCACAATTAGGGCCGTTTGGGGCTTGTGGAAAAATGTGGAAATAGGCAAATAAAGATCTTTTTATTCTCGGCTGTTTGTGTGGAGAGACGGGTCTTAAAATGTTCTCTCAGATTCGCCTCACAGTAAATGACATTTACAAATATTTTCAGATAAGGCACTAGCTCATGGGTTCCCAAAGTTGCCCCCCCGTGTCATTCTGTTCGTTCCACCAGGTGGTTGCCCTGGGTATAGCATAAAGGTCCATAATGTCCCGTCAGCTAAATGTGAAATATAATGATTCTCCCACGGCTGATACCGTTTGTGGTTAACGAACCCAATAAGTATTTATTGGGCTGCACTGAGTCCTCGTGTTTGTTGATTACATTATAAATGAAATATAAGTAGGTTTAAAGTTGAATTACAAGGAGCTACGAGGGGCATGTAGAGTAGATTTGTTCATTTTGTAAGATCACAAATAGTCAATTTACACAATATCAATAATAGCCGGATCAAAAATACTTCCATAATCAGTGGTACACAGACAAAAACAAGGGAGGAAGAATATTTTTTAAGTGAAATCAACGCTGAATCAGTCAAACGAGGAAGTTTTGATATATTTTTATATGTTTTAAAAGGATAAATATGTCTTTCTCGTTTTGTTGTTATTTATATAGAAAGGAATCTTTAAAAAAACTGTAATAATAAAAGTACTTTACTGTTGGTATTTGTGTTTTGGAGTATAATATTGCGTTTGGCCCTCAGCCGGAAAAAGTTTGGGCACCTCTGACCTAGATTATGAAGCATAAAGAGAAAAAGAGGCTATACAAACAGCCAAAAGCAATAGAAGCATATTTCATTACCCTCACAGGAAATAAAACGTATACAAGGTTTAGTATACAAGGTATATAAGGTTGTTTTTTTATTATAGTACCCAGAACACTATGGAGGACCAAAACTGACATAATTCAAAATAGAAGCAGAAATTCATATATGATGTTTATTAATCAATCAGTCTTTATTTGTATAGCACTTTACCATAAGTGAGCCAAAGTGCTTTACAGAAAGTTATGGGCGTTTTATTAACTGTTATGGAAAATTTTATATTGAGACATTTATATTAAGAATGATCTTTTCTGTGTATCCTTAAATACTAAGAGAACTGTGTGCCATTTCTTCATGACACAGTGATAGTCTGATTGTGTGACGCTGTATAATATTAGCTTAGGTCGAATGAACTGATATCAGAGTCCCTACGTCTAGTGTTGCCATGAAAACGACCCTCGGAGCACTGGATGTCCTTAGATTTAGCGTCTCCTATCAGACTGGAAACTTCACCATGTAGAAATATTTACCGATATGTTGTAGACAATAGAAAGGTTGTCTGAATCTATAAAGTGGTCAGTCAGTTGGTGGAAGGCAGGATTCACCAGCTGCTAACACTCTGTAATAACGTTCCTCCTTGTTCGTGCAAACAAGTTCAAATTAAACCTCCAAGAACTAGTTCTATTAATTCCAAAGTATAGGGCGTTAGAATAGTCAAGAGTCAAGCTGATAAAGGCATGAACCGCCTTCTCCAGGTCCCTGCGGGACAAAAAGGGGTTTACCTTTGAGAGTAGGCGGGGTTGGAAGAAGCTTGCCCAAGGCAAGGCAAGTTTATTTGTGGAGCACAGTTCATACACAAGGAAATTCATAGTGCTTCAGAGTTGCATAAATTAAGAAAACAGATAAACAGGGAAAAAACCAAAATCAACTTAAAATATAATTAATTACAATAAAAAGCAAGAGTGATAAGCACGGGTAAGAATAACCGTTTTCAGCCTGGATTTAAACATTGTTAGAGTTGAGGCTTGTCTCACATCCAGATGAAGACAGTTCCAGATTTTAGCCGCCTGAAACTGAAATGCAGCCTCACCGTGTTTATTGTTGACTCTGGGAACCACCAGGAGACCCCTCCCTGAAGTTCTCAGGGCCCGAGATGGTTCCTATGTCTCTAACATGTCAGAGATGTACTTTGGTGCCAAACCATGAAGAGACTTGTACACAAGCAGAGCTGTTTTAAATTCTATTCTCTGAGCGACAGGAAGCCAGTGCAGAGACCGGAGCTCTGGACTAATATGGTCGTATTTCCTGGTTCTTGTCAGGACTCCAGCAGCAGCGTTCTGGATGTACTGCAGCTGTCTAACAGCTGGTTTAGAGAGGCCAGTGATCAGGCCGTTACAGGAGTCTAACCTGCTGGATACAAATGTATGGATAGGTCTCTCTAAGTCTGGTTTCCACACTATTCCTCTAATCTTAGCAATGATTGTCAGATGGTAAAAAGCTGGTGATGTTATTGCTTTGATGTGGCCCTAACTAGCCAAGATTCCTTACTGCATGGTTGAGATCCTAAATCTAAAGAGAGCGATTGATTATTAGACCAATTGGAAGAGGAGAAGAAAATATTAATTAATAATTTTCCTTTTCCTTATCAATAAACAGGAAGGAGCAGGATCCATGTGCTGACTCAGCATGTCTGCGTGCAACGATAACCAGTCATGACTGTGTTACTTTCAGCTAAAATAGCAACGTGCCTTAACGCTTCTGCAGTCGTCTCACACGTCTCTGGTAGGATTTCACTTCCTATCCAACAAAACGTTCTCCAGACGTGAACAATCCGTCTGCGCATGGATCCGGCTCCTTCCTGGTTATTGACCAATAGTAGAGGAGTCGGACCAAGAAGGACCGCCCTCCTCGTTTGCATAACGAGGCAGAAATGCATAAAGTAAAAAGAGGGGACGAGCGAATGTAAAAACAAGGAATGCACGTATAAGGGAAAACAAAATATGTATATTTCTGCTTTTATTTTAATAAGACTAGTCATTCAAAGTGATACTACAACATTAAGTAAACCAGGTCACAGTTGATTACAAAGTAATGATGGGCTGTGGCTGTTAAAAATGGGTTGTTTCCCCCCGTCGTCTTGTTTTCTCCTGGTTTGGAATAGATTCCTTGTCCTCGCGCCGCTGGAGGAACCGCAGGAAGCTGGGGGGACCATTCACAAACGTTTGTGGGCGACTGTGGCTCAGTGGTAGAGCAGCTGGCTTGCAATCGTAAAATGTAAAGCGTTTCGAGTGGTAAGTACGACTAGAAAAGCGCCGTATAAGTTCAGTCCATTTACCGTTTTATGAAGGAAGAAACCTACAAATATAAAACGATGGAAGCTAAAAAATATATGTAATGGAAACAAATACAATATTCCTCCAACATGGATGGTAATGAGCGATGAGTATGGTAAGAGAAACGGCAACACAGCAGAACGAGAAGAAAATCCCAGAATCCTCTTTGTTTTCTGTCGGATGAAGATCATGATGATGACACAGTGTGATTGGCTGCTACCTGAGCCAATCACAGCGCTGCCTTCTCCCCCAGGTGTACTTCCAGTGTGGAGGAGCCGACGGCGTATCCCGCGCCGCGTCCCCCTGCATCGACGTCCCCAGAAGGTTAGGCTCCTCCCCCTCCTCTGTGTCGCTTCCTGTGACTTCCTCACGCTCGCACCCGCCGTCCCGCAGCCGCGCCGCGCCGCAGGAAGTGGACATGGACGAGCTGATGGCCGCCATGGTGCTCAGCAGCCTGTCCTGCAGCCCTCCGCCGCCGCCACAGAGCTCCGCCCCCAAAGAGACTGCAGGTAACCCTCCACCAGGTGATCGGAGACGACGAAAGGAAATCCAGCCATCGATTCTTTTTGTGAACGATTAATCTAGCACTTTAACGATTCGATTAATCTGATTTTATTTTTACGTTTTTAAATAACCAAAAAACGAAAATTCAGTGGCTGTAAAACGATGAAGCATTTTCCTTTTATCTCCAACATTCGGCTCCGAAACTGAGCCCATTTACAGTATTTATTTATTTGACAAAATAACTGCAATAATGTAAGTTAATAAACTGAAGAGTTGAACCGCTTTTTTGTGAAAAGTTGAAATTTATTATTTCTCGCCGATCACTTAAATTCTTTGTAAAGCAAGCAGAGTTTGAGACGACATCGTCACATAAAACTTTAAACGTAATTTTAACAGATGAAATCTCTAAAATGTGAGCAGCTCCGATTGGATCCCCACTAGAAGAACATTACAGTCCCAGACCCACCCTGGGCCCCTTTTACCCCCTGTCCTCCTGGATACGGCCCTGCTAATGGTCACTCACTCATTATTCTAAAAAAGTCACAGGAGTCTCCGTGTCAGGAGGAGGAACGTATTTTTCCTTCTTCCTTCAGTCGCAGCGCAGCGTTAGGTCTGTTGGTTGTAAATGTTGGGGCACCTTTTTGTCGCAGATAGTGACGTTACTGTTTTCGTCCGTCCCACACGCAGATACTGAAAACAGAGAACTGATCTCCGCTTTGGCCAGAGTTTTTTAAAAGATTCGGTTACGTGTGGATGACGGACGAAACCGTAGAAAAATACCTCCGTTTTGTGAGATACCCGGCTACGTGTGGACAAAGCTGTCTTACAATTAAACACGAATAAAGTTTATTACTTAAAAACATCAAAGCTAAACATCATATCTAGTCAAACAGCATCACGGCATCGCTAAAAATACAGTATCAATATTTGCGAACATAAATATTTACAGGCTTTGGGTTACGTTGTTTCAGCGCCGCTTGGTGAAACATCACGTGGATGTTTTCTGATTCTGGATCATTGAGCTTGTTCTACTTTACAGTAAATACTCTGTACTTTGTTCTCTTCTTAGCCCTGTTCTAGGGCGGCACAATTAATCGGATTTTGATCGTGATCACGATCTTGGTGGCCACAATTAAATGAACCTGATCGTGAACGATATTTACATTCAAAATGCGAGCTTCACTGCGTGCCTCTTCGTCGTACACTGCCTCAACCAATAGTCTGCCAACCACCAGGGGGCAAACTCACGGCTAAATAAAAACCGCACACACGCCACTCATAATGGCTGCGCTACGCTTGCTACGTAGCAGGAGAAAAGGAGTATTTGAGCGATGCAGTAGATCAAAATCTCCATTATGGATCTGACTAGTAAGCAGAAAGTTCCCGAAAGTGTATTACTGCCACAGTAAGCAGCCGGTGGATGCTACGTTATCCCACAATGCAACGGACACCCCGAAATCATAGAAGAAGAAGGACCTAGCTTAAAATGGCTACAGACGAACTGTTAACCTTTGACACAGCCGCAGTTTCGGCAGATAAATGTACATGTAGCGATGTTACTGATTACTGTAATTGTTTTTTGACTGATTAAACGTTTAACCAGACAAAATAACGGCTAGAGGAGGCGGGACCACAGGGGAACGTAACTTAAACATCTGGGTCAACAGAAATCATACGGGTCAAAGGTCACGCAAAATGGAGGAGCAGTACGTTTGATTTCATGCCTATTACGCAATAGGTTGCTATGCAGTATTACATTAACAGTAATAGTTGCTACGTAGCTTATAGTAAATATTAAGGATTTGGATGCAGAGAATGTCAAAGGCCTTTTCTGTATAAGCTGTAATTGTTTCCCGTAAATTGTACTTTGAGATTACACTCTGCAATAACATATTTAGCTTGTACCTTTAAATATATATATATATATATATATAAAGTATTGGAGTTTTTTTTTTTCCATTATTAATCATCTAATATAAAGTTTTGTTTTTCACAAACATTGTTTTAATTTTTAAAAGTTTATAATTGGTGCAATAAAAATAGATATTTTACAGGACTGGATGAATAATCGTGATTATTTTTTTGGACATAATCGTGCAGCCCTACCCTGTTCTGATGTCTCTTCCTGTTTCGGACCCTTCAGGTCCTTCGATGGACGGCGGCGGCGGCGGCGGCGTCCAGCTCTCGGACAGCGGCAGCAGCGGCTACTGGAGCGTCGAACGCGCCCCCAGAAGCTCCGCCTCTTCCTCGCCACCGGCCGAAGCGGACTGCGGGTCGGGCTCGGACATGGACATGGACCCGGTTCTGTTTGAGGAGCCGGCGCTGCGGAGGCGCAGGGTGAGCGGGGGCGGGGCGCTGGGGGACGGGAATGGCGGCGGTCAGACGCTGACGGTGCGTTTCCTCCCCCAGAACTCGCTGAGGGCGGCGTACCGCTGCCTGTGGCCCAGCTGTGGGAAGGAGCTGACGTCGGTGGTGGGAATCAAACGCCACATCAGGACCGTGCACCTGTGGTAAGACTCACCTGGCCCGACCGGCCCTCGTCTCCATCCCGCCCACAGGTCCCCGACCTTTGACCCTCCTGTTTCAGCCACGGCGGCGGCGAACACGAGCGATGCTCGCGCAGCGAGGAGGACTTCTACTACACCGAGGTCAACCAATGGGAGGAGCCTCAGTCTCCGCCCCCTGCTCCTGCGTGTGACCACGCCCCCTCCCCTCCACCTCCCTCCCCTCCGTCTCCTCCCACCGCCTGCAGCGCTCTGAGTCGCTCCGCCCCTTCCCCCTGTAGCAGCTTCTGGCAGGTCCAATCAGAGCACTCCTACCAGGTAGGAAGGCGGGGCTTAATGCGCTGCAGACACTTCCTGTTTTTTATCTTTCTCACGGAAATATCTCCGTTTTTTAGGCTCCGCCCCTGAGTCACATGGTGTCACCTGCATCTTCCGCCTCGTGTCGTTTGACGGCCCCGCCCACCTCCTGCAGCAGACAGGTAAAACCGTCCAGAAACTCTTCCTGCTTCCTCTAGTTACCTGCCAGGAAGTCTCAGCTTTAACCTTTGACCTCTAACCTCCCAACCAGAGAGGAAAGAGGTTCTGGGAGAAAAAATGATAGAATATAGATTTCTCTGCAGATTCAGTTTGCAGCAAATATTCAGTTAGCTTAAAAAGAGGAGGGGGGGGGGGGGGTCAGCTGAGGAAGGCTTATGATTGGTCAGTGGATGTCACCTGATCATGCTGGATGGCAGAAGGTATTAATAAAACTAAATAAAACTAAATCTTTACGACAATCCTAGGATATTAATAGATATCCGTTTGTCCATCCCTGCCGAATTTAACAATAAATAAATAAATGTGAAACTAAATATATTAATAAACTAATAAATGTGGAAGAAACATAGCAACAAATAAATAAATGTGGGAAATTATTACTAAATCTTCTATTCCCACGAATTTTTACTTTAGTTATTCGTTTATTTTCACATTTATTAGGAATGCACTGATATTGGTATGGATTACACTTAACCGATACTTTAAATGTGGAAATAATTTCACAGAAAATGTTTATTTTTCACTAGAAATTTAAATTTTGTTGCCATTGTTTTTAATTTATATATTTTTAAATTCACCATTATTTGTTGTAATATTTTTTTGTGTGGTAGAAGTATCAGTATTGGAACATGTATTTATTATATTATCTACCTATAATGTATTTTCTATTTTAAATATTTCATTTTTTTCTATATTTGCTTACTTACAAATATATTTCTGATTGTATTAATTTATTCTTACATTATTTTTTTTCTATATATATATGTACAGACGTCCTTCCTCACTTTTTATATCCACAATTATTTATTTATGTTAATTTTGGCTGCATAACCCCCCACAGTACGGCCCTCTGATTAGTTCAGTTTATTTATGTGGTGCAGTGGCGCCCCCTGCAGCCTGGCAGGTGGAACCGTAGCAGACAGATGGGCCTTTCTGAATCTGACCTCCGTCTCCTCCTCAGGGCGCGGCGTTCCGGACGCGATCGGTCAGTGTGGGAGAGCAGTGGCTGCAGCATCACAGCGCCCCCTGCAGGTCAGTGATTCTGTGTCGTAGCGTCCCCCTGAGGGCTTACGGGGAACTTCTGACCGTTCCTTTGTCCGTCAGGAGGATCCGGAGTGAGGCCAAGAAGTGCCGGAAAGTTTACGGCATCGAGCACCGGGAGCTGTGGTGCACGGCGTGCCGCTGGAAGAAGGCCTGTCAGCGCTTCCTGGACTGACCTGGGGGACGGGCGCCACTTCCTGTCCCTCCTCTGGAGACGGGCGCCACTTCCTGTCCCTCCTCTGGAGACGGACGCCACTTCCTGTCCCTCCTCTGGAGACGGACGCCACTTCCTGTCCCTCCTCTGGCTTCCTGCGTCTCCAGCTGCTGGTTCGACCTGAACTCTGAGGAGACGAGCCTGACGCTCTCAGCTTATTAAACCGCCCAGCCAATCAAAACAGCCGCTACGATAAAGAGGCGTGTCCTCCAGGACCGACCTGGAGGTTCTTTGTGTCTGTAGGTACGGACCAAACGGACCTTTTGTCTTTTTCAACACGATGTAAATCCTGATGTTGTAATAAAGCAGGAAAACCCGACCTGGACTCCTCTCTGTCCCACGGTGACCCAGCTGAACCGGGCCCATTTGGTTCTACAGAACATTGGATCTAAGAGGTCAGGAAGAAGGTTCTGGATCAGACCGGTTCTACAGGTCTGATCCAGATATCCTAATATCCAGGGATATTAGAATATCATTAAATAGTTGATTTATTTCAGTAACTCCATTAATTAAACACAGACGAATATATTTTAAATGTTTGTTTTTCTTTTAATATTGATTATTATAACTGACACTTAAAGTCCTAAATTCAGAAAATTAAACATTAATGCAAAAAAAAGCAATTTATAGAAATATTGACCAACTAAAAACTATAATCTTATCCTCAGTATGAAGCTGTGGCTCCTTTTTCCTGGATTCCTGCATTAATGCGGCGCAGCATGGAGTCCATGTTGCTCTGATCGTGGCCTTCAGATCTTCTGCCGTATTCCTTCTTCTTCTTCTACACAATAAGGTCAGGTGACTCAGATGGCCAATCAGGAACAGGGACACCATGGTGCTTAAACCAGGTACTGGTAGCTTTGGCTGTCTGCAGGTACCAGGTCCTGATGGGACACCTGCATCTCCATAAAGTTGGTCAGGAAGCAGGAAGTGCTCTAAAACTTCCTGGTAGACGCTGACCTTTGACCTCATGGCCTCCCCAACCATCACTGACTGTGGAAACTTTCCTCTGGACCTCCAGCAACATGGATTCTGTTCCTCCAGACTCTGGGACCTTGATGGACCAATCAGCAGCTTCCTTTCTGACACCAAGGAAGCTGAAACCAATGGCTTGGCCCCGCCCCCGTTGCCTAGGAGATACGTCATCATGGACCGCCAAGGCGTGTTCCAATGTTCATGTCCTCCGTTTGTTAGCCGTTTAGCTAACTGACCAAGGATACATCAGAGGTGCCTTGATGCCTTCTCTCGGTCAAATATTTCCCAGAATGCAGCGCGGTAGGAGCCGGCAGCAGCTACTTCGGGGGGGTAAATTTCTATTTTAAATGTAACGTCGTGTTAAGACCGTTGCCCGACACTTCCAACGGATGAAGTTTGACGCATGTCCTAAAAAGCATGCAGCGCTCAACTCTGAGGAAAAATCAACGCGTGGGCGGGGCTTCGTCTGTTGCCGTACGTTGTGAACCATGGCGGATCGTGTTGGGAGAGTGAGTCGGCTTTAGTTGCTAAATAAAGCTAGACAACGTCGACTTCGGCTACATCAGCGCCGTTTGTGGGTTCACCACGTTATTCAGATGCGTTCTGAGTTTGGGGAGTTTAACCATTTGCTCCAGGAGCATACCGACACGGGCAATAACTACGTTGGGAAAAGATTTGGTAACTTACCCGACACCCCGATCTCTTCAGCGATCTTCATCCAAGCAAGTTCCTCTACATTCGTGTCCCCATACAAAGACGAGGACGGATCACAACGTTCTCTGCGATTGCAGACGGCCACCATCGGCTTGTCTTCCATTGTTTTCAAGATACGTGTATAGTGACATCACTACAGTGAGACGCTCTGATTGGTTGCCGCACTGCGTTAACTGCGTTGGGTCCGTCAAAACTTGCCGTATGTTACGCAAGTGAGGTTGACGGAGCCAACGTACTCAACGCACCGCAGAGACTCTGACGGACTCTACCGTAGACTTCACATGTAATCTTGCCGCAACGTGATGCGGACGTTAGGGGCGGTGTGAACGCAGCATAAGTCAACGAACTGTAGCTATCAGGCTTGTTTTTTATCATTTAGATCCCAAGAAGTAACATATAGTTGGTTACTCGCTTAGTAGTCTGATTTAACCGACATTTACACAGTTAAAAAAGTAAAACGCTCGTTGTACATTTCCCGTTTCATGGCTGAAGCAACGTTACTACGCTACAATGCTACTACGACAGGCGGGACGTAAACAGAGCGAGTGATGCTGCGTTCACACCAACCCCATGCGTCAGCGGCGGCAGGATTACATGTAAAGTCTACGGTAGAGTACGTCAGAGGTCCGTCAGAGTCTCTGCGGTGCGTTGTGTGCGTTGGCTACCTCGACGACGCTCGCGTTGCATACGGCAACGCAGAAGTTCAGCTAGTTTAACTTTTTGCGGCAACCAATCAGAGCGTCTCACTGCGGTTATGTTCAACCATTTTCTTCGACCAAGGAAGGACTGTGTCCTCGTAAGCAAGGCGCCTTGACATTGAGAAGCACCCCAGCTCTACCCAACGTCTGCGTTTGCTGCTTCTTGAAGCTCTGACTCCAGCTGCAGTCACTCTCTGGGAATCTGAATGGGTTTAGTTCCCCAATCCTCCCTGTTGCTGGTAGACTTTGTTCCTTCCTTCTCCTCTATATTAATGTCCTTATTGGACACAGAGCTCAGTGGACATCCAGCCTCTTCTGTGTCTCACTGTCCAAGCCGTCAGTGGTCGTCTTTTGGACACATGTCCAATCAGCAGTTTTCCCCATGACTGTGTAGCCTACAGAACTAGACTGAGAGACAATTTAAAGGCTTCTGCAGATGTTTGGAGTTTATTAGCTGATTAATGGGGCACCAGCTGCTTTCAATATTTAACATTTTCACCATATTTTACTTTTCTGAGATACTGAATTTGGGACTTTCATTGGTTCTAATCATTAACATTAAAATAAACATTTGAAATATATCAGTTTATGTGTAATGAATGTAATAAACAAGTTTCACTTTTTAAATGTAATTACTGAAATAAACTTTTTAATGATATTTTAATCTTATGACCAGCACCTGATACTTCTACTGCACAAAACATACAATAAATTGGATACAGGTTTAATTTTCCTCTCTGCTTGTTACAACAAATGATGGTGAATTAGATAATTATTCGTAAAATTACCACAAACTAACATTTTACGTGAACAATAAAGATTTACAGTTTCTACATTTTATCGGTTAACATACAGCAGGACATTAGAACGATAATCATCTGATGTTGACCCAGTCTGTTCTGGTTCTGATCGTGGCTGGACACGATAGGAACAGAACCAGGTTCAGATCCAGACCAGCTGAGGCTCCAGCTCCGGTTCTTGGTGTCCTCCAAGCTTCAACCTGTTTAATAGAACCAGTTCTGGTACGGAGCCGTTCATCTGGACCAGAACCAAAAAAAATAATAATAAAACTAGAACATGCAGGACACCAGAACAGCACTTCTGGACCACCGCCCCCTGTTCTGATCAAAAACCAGCCGACGCAAAAATCAAATCAGAGGTCGTCCAGAAGCGTGGAACGAAAAAACACGGAAGATCCAAGAGACGGATCGGCTGAATGGAGACCAGAATCTGAAACGATTAAGGACTCTGATCCCAGAACCTCCTGGTACATCCCAGTACCCTCCTAGAACCTCCTAGTATCCCCAGAACCTCCTAGAATCCCCAGAACCTCCTAGAATCCACAGAAGCTCCTAGTATCCCCAGAAGCTCCTAGTATCCCCAGAACCTCCTAGTATCCCCAGAACCTCCTAGTACCCCCAGAACCTCCTAGTATCCCCAGAACCTCCTAGTATCCCCAGAACCTCCTAGTATCCCCAGAAGCTCCTAGAATCCCCAGAACCTCCTAGTATCCACAGAAGCTCCTAGTATCCCCAGAACCTCCTAGTATCCCCAGAACCTCCTAGTACCCCCAGAAGCTCCTAGTATCCCCAGAACCTCCTAGTATCCCCAGAACCTCCTAGTATCCCCAGAAGCTCCTAGTATCCCCAGAAGCTCCTCCTAGTATCCCAGAAGCTCCTAGTATCCCCAGAACCTCCTAGTATCCCCAGAAGCTCCTAGTATCCCCAGAAGCTCCTAGTATCCCCAGAAGCTCCTAGTATCCCCAGAACCTCCTAGTATCCCCAGAACCTCCTAGTATCCCCAGAACCTCCTAGTATCCCCAGAAGCTCCTAGTATCCCCAGAACCTCCTAGTATCCCCAGAACCTCCTAGTATCCCCAGAACCTCCTAGTATCCCCAGAACCTCCTAGTATCCCCAGAACCTCCTAGTACCCCCAGAACCTCCTAGTATCCCCAGAAGCTCCTAGTATCCCCAGAAGCTCCTAGTATCCACAGAACCTCCTAGTATCCCCAGAACCTCCTAGAATCCCCAGAAGCTCCTAGAATCCCCAGAACCTCCTAGGTTCCCCCAGAACCTCCTAGAATCCCCAGAACCTCCTAGAATCCCCAGAACCTCCTAGGTTCCCCCAGAACCTCCTAGGTTCCCCCAGAACCTCCTAGGTTCCCCCAGAACCTCCTAGGTTCCCCCAGAAGCTCTCGGTTCCACCTAGAGTCGAGCTCATTTCCATTCTGGGCCTCATCCAGCTGATGAATATCCTTAAAGGGCCGGTTGTAGCACAAACTGTTGGTAAAAGTAGAATAAACCGTTAAAATCAGCCTCCGTATTCCACAAGTATTAAAATGTAATAATACTGAACATCTTTACATAATTATGTGACTTAGGAGTGTTCAAATAAACAATTATTTTCATTTTACGAATAAAATTGTATTGGTGTGCACAAAAATAGGACTTAGATTTTCTATGTATAAGGTCCTGTAGAGTTTAGAGGGCCACATAAATGAGGATGACGGGCCGACACATGTGCCCCAGAACCTCCTAGTATCCCCAGAACCTCCTAGTACCCCCAGAACCTCCTAGTACCCCCAGAAGCTCCTAGTATCCCCAGAAGCTCCTAGTATCCCCAGAAGCTCCTAGGTTCCCCCAGAAGCTCCTAGGTTCCCCCAGAACCTCCTAGAATCCCCAGAACCTCCTGGTATCCCCAGAAGCTCCTGGTATCCCCAGAACCTCCTAGGTTCCCCCAGAACCTCCTGGTATCCCCAGAAGCTCCTGGTATCCCCAGAAGCTCCTGGTATCCCCAGAAGCTCCTAGTATCCCCAGAACCTCCTAGGTTCCCACAGAACCTCCTAGTATCCCCAGAACCTCCTAGGTTCCCCCAGAAGCTCCTAGGTTCCCCCAGAAGCTCCTAGGTTCCCCCAGAAGCTCTCGGTTCCACCTAGAGTCGAGCTCATTTCCATTCTGGGCCTCATCCAGCTGATGAATATCCTTAAAGGGCCGGTTGTGGCACAAACTGTTGGTAAAAGTAGAATAAACCGTTAAAATCAGCCTCCGTATTCCACAAGTATTAAAATGTAATAATACTGAACATCTTTACATAATTATGTGACTTAGGAGTGTTCAAATAAACAATTATTTTCATTTTACGAATAAAATTGTATTGGTGTGCACAAAAATAGGACTTAGATTTTCTATGTATAAGGTCCTGTAGAGTTTAGAGGGCCACATAAATGAGGATGACACATGTGCCCCAGAACCTCCTGGTACCCCCAGACCTTCCAGAGTAACCCTGGTGGTTAGAAATAAGAAGCAAAGAGTTTTACATGAACTTTTATTAGGAATAACGATCCAAACTGAACACACACTTCCTGACTGGAATAAAAAAAACACACACACACACACACACACACACTGGCAGCTATAAGTTATCTGTACAGTCCGGCTGATGGAGGAAGTTCACTCTGCAGCGTTGGAGCCAGAATCTGAGGAGGAGAACAAGGAGAAGGTCAGAACCAGAACCACACCAGGTCCAGGTCCTGTAGAGCAGAACGGGTCATAGTCCTGACCATGTAAACCCGACCTGTGATCTCGTGTCAAGCTGCAGCTGATCTGGGTTCTGGGCTCGTCTAGGAGGTTCTGCTGTGGTTCTGCTGAGACTCACTCTTTCCATCACAGGCGACGATTTTCACCTTGTCGACCTTCACCAGCTCCGTCACCTCCCTGAACTCCACGTCGTTCAGAACAAAGGTCCAGACGTTGTCACAGAACCGGTAGGTGTTCAGAGAGCCCTGAGGACACAGAGGAGACCCGGGTCAGGACCAGAACCCGGACCCAGAGCAGCTCCCGTCTCGTCGTTCGGTCCCACTCACCTTGAAGTTGACCCGGTTCCGGACCCGGCTGGCCAGCGCCGCGTTGATGGCTTTGTCGAACTGGAGGAGGACCTGCAGGGCCAGCTGGGGGGTGATCTGCTGGGTCTGGGCACAGAAACGGGTCAGAATCACAGCGTTCATGGGTTAATCCTTCATTACAGACGAGTAGGGATGGGTACCGATGTCTGGTACCATTATGGCACCGGTTCTGACATAACCAGACCCAAAAGCAGCAAACATTTCAGTCTTATTTCAGTTCAGTAAAGGTAAACACGGCTACCTTTGTGCTAAAAGTTAGCGCTGCAACTAACGATTATTTTCATAATCGATTAATTTGTCGATTAATCGCTTTTTTATTAATAATTATATTAGGCCACTACTTTCACCTATATAAATTATTACGAACAAATGTTCATTAACAGCAATGAAAACACTGGAGAATCTATTTTATTGGACCTGAACACAGTTTACAGTGTAACATTTTTAGGCTTTTAAATACAAAATGAGGTAGAATTCCATACAAATTAATGTACAGCATATTAACAACAATATCTCAGCCCATAATGAAGGAGGCTGACTTAATTAATTAACCTACCGTCACTAAACACAACGTTTTCATGGTCTGTGGGGAGTAAATGTGGCTTTTTACATTTGGATCTTCTGCTTTATATTAATTATATTAAAGACAACTGCTGTGTTCACACTTATGATTGTCATTTATTGGCATATATGGTTAAAAAACAACAACACCATTAGCTTTATAGTGTTATAAACCGTATATATTCATAGAAATGATAAATATCATGGATAAAAAAAGTCAAAATGGCGGAACGTTAAGGTAAAACGTGATTATAGGGCAACTAATTGATGACTTAATTAGTTGTCAACCGCTTTAAGATCGATTAGTTGTTTCAGCTCTACTTAAAAGTAACGTACCATCGATTCTTTCCTAGAATGAACGGATTCCCCGAACATCGCCCCGTTTATAGTTCAGCCCAGAGTTTAAATGCTTCCGTATTTATGCTGATTTATGCATGTTGGCTCGCTGTACAAGTTCAGTACATCTTAGGGACGTAAGAAAATACGCCAATATATCGCAATATTTTACGCCTCAATATTGTATCAATACTTAAAAGCAAAGCATTGATTTGTATTTTTTAAGAATTTGAATTGAACCATTCATAATAACATAATTTTGAATCACTGTGACTGGTAGCTTGTGGCTGTTTTCACCGTTTTTGTTGCAGTGGATCAACTAGATTCAGTAAAAAAAACAAGTCGGACTGATTAGAATGTTGTGAGAGATTTTCTATGGTTAAATTCAGTTTTAAAAATAACAATATATAGTTTTAGTCATAATGTCACAATATGTATGTGCCTTTGTATCGTGATAAATATCGTATCGCCAGATTCTTGCATATCCCTGGTTCATAGTGAGTGTGTTAAAATGTGAAATTATTCAGTTACAGTGAAGTTTTCAGACTTAAAATAGTGCTAACTGATTAACGGAAGTAGACCTTCACAATAAGAGCATTTATTTCCTGTTGTGATGAAACCATTGTTTTATCTTATGGGAAATTTGTAAAATGTGACATTTTATTTATGTGATGTTTAACACGGACTGCTGATATCCAAATGTATACGTTTTTTCATATATTTTGGTTAGTTTTACCTCTATTTTTTTTAAATCATTTTTCATATGAGAACACAAACATATTGTGATGTGATTGTGGAGTTAAAATATAAAATATTAAATTGATTTCTCCTTCATTTAATTTCAAATAAGAGCAACTGCATCTAGCTTTGTCTTATTTACACAGAAAGTTTTAGTTTTTTGGTCATATTTAGGAATGGTGATTAATTCACAGCTACCCTGTAATTAATTAGAGTAGAATAGAAATATTAAAGTTTTTAATAGTTTGACAGCCATTCAAAAAATCTAAAATTAGAGGGTTTTTGGAGGAAGTTTGTACGTTTTTTCATTCTTGAACCACCGTTTCAAAAGAACCCGTTTGGCACCGGTATCGGATCAAACCTAAACAATACAGACGAATCTAATCTTGTCCACAATCTTTGGTTTTACTCATTAAATTTATACAGTAAATCTTATTTCAAAGGTTTGAATAGATATAAGTGAAGCAATTTCCATTAGTTTTCTGGCACTAATGGTCCGATAATTTATTTACAAGTGTAACAATCTTGTTCTTGAAGTGGAAAACAGCAAATACGATAAATAATTAATGAGTATCAGTAGTCTGCCATCTAGTGACTCTTTCCAGTTACTGCAGCTTGGAGAAAATTAAGGGAGACACGGCGGCAGAGAGGAGCGCGTGAATGTGCAGCGGATAGATTTACAACGCGGATGTCGACTTAACTCACCAGGAAGATGTTTCCTCACCGGTGATTTGAGAGAAGCAGGAGCGGCTTTAGCTCCGGTCCTGCTGCTTCTTCCTTCATCCGCCCCGGCCGTGGTTTAACTGTAGCTTAGCTAATCGTGACACCGCTACGGACGAGCCAATAGAACCATCAGGAATCCGGGTCCAGGAAGCGTCACAACCTTCCAGTTGTGGCGATTCAGAGATTTTTATTATACCAACGTACTACTATGACTTCCATCGCTGAGATTGATGCTAATCTACCCAGAACCTCCATGTTTTACCAGGAGACTTTACAGCTCGTTTCTATTTGGACTTGGAAATCGCGTCGGCTCTGGGACGGGATGATTGGAATAAAAGCAGGTTTTTGAAAATATTTTTCATCACTTGCCATTTCTTTTTGAGTAGAAAATAAGTCGATAGGGCTGGACGGTGTGGCAAAATTTTGATATGACGTTTTTTTTTTTAACAAAACGGTATTACTGTATTTAACAGTATTTTTTCCCCATACCAGACTGAATAATTAAAATTATTATGATTCTAGTAGACATTCTTGTTGTTCTGAGGCTGAAAGTATTTCTTTTTTAAACCAAGCAAACGGCATCTTTTAATTGCTTTGCATGTAGTACTAAAGCACCCCACTAGGGGGCAGAGTACAGACTCAGACCGGATTTTGTCAAAGAAGAAGTAAAACAAACATGGCGACCTAGGAGGTTATTAGCTGGTTAATATTCAGACAACAGAAGTATCGTAGATGGTATGTAAAACATATTTACCGCTATTTTTGATGTCTTTCCTACTGGTTTTGCCGCCGTTGATCGCGTTTACCTACAGACGGTCACACAGCGCTCAACACCCCCCCCTACTGGTTACTAACATTAGCGCTTGTGAAAGAATTGCTGTTCAGTTCTCGTCTGACATTTTAAACTTCTTTTAACTTCTAAACTAAAGTCGTGAATCCTCTTATTGGGATTATTTCCTCACTCTGGTAGCTCCTGCTAGCAGCTGGACTTAGTTAAAAACTTTGGCCGTTTCTCAATATGCGAACTTGCGAACCGTCATCATCAGCGGTCCAAGTACTGTTCGGATTCTTAAGCACGCATCAAGGCAAGTACGCTCAACGTTCCCGGAAGTGTTCTGGCTCCGCCCATTTTAGCGAGGATGCATCAAAGCATCCTTTTGCCGACTTCAGCCAGCAAGGTATCCCACAATGCCTTGCGCTACCAGCAGTAGTAAACAGAGAAGGTGAGTGCTAAAAGAAATCGCTTTTATACCACCATTAACTCGTAACAAAAGCCGGTTGTAAGATGTTTTTTGGCCGATAAAGTACACCTTCTAACCTTCTGTTAAGAATTTTTCCTATTTTAAAATATTCTTCGGCGTTTTGGGAGCAGCTCAGCGCGGCAGACAGGCAGTAGCCGTTAGTAGCGGGTAAAAGTCAGATATAAAGGGTTTTAGTATTAGTAAATGTGACGGATAACTGCAAGTATCTGAAAATAAAATATATTTTTTATCTGATACTTGTTTAGTTTATATTGGTATCTCATAAACTGCGTCGTCAAGGTTTGTAAAACCATTTTGTCATGTAAATTCATAGTAGTAAATGTGGAAAATAATCTCGGTTTTTCCTTTGTTTTCTGCAAACAGGTGTGCGACGTCCCAAAAGCTCAGAGCGATCTTCTTTACCCGCGTCCTGGATCTTCTTTTTCAGTCTCCTCATCTTCTCTAATGTTTGAATATATATTGATTTGTGTCATTCTAATAAAAAAACCTTCAGTAAAAATATTTTGTCTATTTATGTTGGAGGCATTTGATAGTTTACCTGATGATAAAAAAACACTAAATTTGTTAATCCGCGTTTGGTAGTTTTGTAAATAATTAATGCAGTTGTATAGCAACAACCTCATCAATTGTGTCAGTTGAGCAATAAATAATTTGTAATTTGCCCAGAACCCTCTCCAGGTTCTGACGGCACCGGTCCGATCACCAGGAACCAGAACCGTCATGGTCACATCACAAAGTGCTAAAAATTAAAATACATTTAATTGTTTCTTACTTTGTTCATTTCAGAATCAATGTTAATATTTTTCGGTTGTATTTTTTCAGACCCAATATTTGTTAGCAGTTTGAGCCGGTGTCGCACTGCATCACGGGACTTGTAGTTTTCATCGGCTGGACGCTGCCAGCTGCAGAAAGAATCCGGTTCGGATCATCCGGACCGATAAATGAAGCCGCCCGGTTCTGATGGACCCGGATTGAAGCCAGTGAAACACCGAGGAACGGAACCTGGATGCTGTTTAACCCGAATCAGACCCACACACAGAAGGTTGACCCGGTTCGGACCCAATCAGCCGCACATCGGTTCCGAAGCATCGTTTACAGATAAAACTAAAATGGTTCTTTGAAGCCGAACCGTAGAGTTTAGCATTAATTGGTTTAAATCCGAACCGGTCCGGGTCAGAGAAAACAGATTCAGCTCATTTACAGACCGGTTCTGACCCAGATGACAGCGGGAGCTGCCGCGGCTAACAGGCTAACTAGCTGCTCCGGCTCCGAACCGATATCCGGACCCCCCGCCCGGTTCGGTGAGTTCGGTCGGTATCACCTGGATGAGTTCGTCCAGACTCTCTTGGAGGCTGTTCCCCAGAGTTGTGTTTCGGTACAGCTGGTAGGCCATGGTTCTTTGGTTCCGACTGCGCTAAACCCGAACCTCACTGAGTTAGCTAGCTGCGCCGTCCACTACTAGCTTCCGCTTCGGCCTTTCAAAGTAAAAGTAGATTAAACAAAGCTGTTCATTCTGAGCTTTTCAAAATAAAAACCCAGCAGGTCAATTTAGCAGCTTTTTCCTGTAGTTGGGACGTTTCTGTTGGGTTGTTATTTAAAAACAAAATCTTAAATTTCCTTTTTATTTTAATTAAGTTACAGAATGACTAATATTGAACTGGAAAATGAAAAAGCAGTTTGTATTATTTACTTTTTAATTTAAATTATGAGTCAAGATGGCATTTGTGGTTAGAAAACTAAAAAACATTTCTGCAAATGCATTTTAATTTTCAACTTAATTTTCAACTTTGATATTTAAAATTTTAATTACAATTTTGCTGGAGGGTTATTTTAAAATAAAATCTTAAATGTTCTTTTATTTTTCATTTTAATCAGGTTACAGAATGAGCCATGTTGAATTTGAAAATACAGTAGGACCTACTTACACCAGCAAAGCACCCCCACACCATCACACCTCCTCCTCCGTGCTTCACGGTGGGAACCAGGCATGTAGAGTCCGTCCGTTCACCTTTTCTGCGTCGCACAAAGACACTGTGGTTGGAGCCAAAGAGCTCAAATTTGGACTCATCAGACCAAAGCACAGATGTCTTCTGGTCTAATGTCCATTCCTCGTGTTCTTTAGTCCAAACAAGTCTCTTCTGCTTGTTGTCCGTCCTTAGCAGCTATTCTGTAGCACCTGATGGTTTTTGTGACTGCACTTGGGGACAATTTCAAAGTTTTCTCAATTTTTCGGACTGACTGACCTTCATTTCGTAAAGTAATGATGGCCATTCATTGTTCTTTACTTAGCTGCTTTTTTTCTTGCCATAATACAAATTCTAACAGTCTGTTCAGTAGGACTATCAGCTGTTTATCCACTGGTCCCAACCCCATTTATAAGGTAAGAAATCCCACTTGTTGAACCTGACAGGGCAGACCTGTGAAGTGAAAACCATTTCAGGTGACTACCACAATGAAACTCTGTTATATCAAAGCCTCAGATGTTTGGTTAATGTTGTTTTTTGTGTAAAAAAACTGAGTCAATAAAGCCTCTCATTTGCTAAATCTCCAGGCTTTAGACAGAGCCCAAACCAACATAGCTGCATCCACTCAGCAAATCTTTCCAGCCCAGTATATAAAAAAAAGCTGTGGATGTTGTTTGCACCCGTTTACTGAACATCCTGAGATGCTACAAGTCAGTTAATTAACCACACAATGCTGTTATAAGATCATATAAGCAGCTTGCTAAATAGCTAACAAACATTAGCATTAGCATGTAGCCACTTACTTCTCTGTCCAACAGGTGTCTTTGTTCTTTGATCCAGCTGCTGTTCTTTAGGAATGTAGAATAAAATCCTGTAATCCATGCAGCCAAACAGGTGTTTTCACAGAGAAAGTAAAAAAAATCCAACAACGAAAAAGATGATTTTAGGCTGCTAAAAACCGAAGCAGCTATGAGCTTTTAGAAGGATGAGGGTGTGTTTTAACTCTATCAGAGGTAAGCTGCTCTGCCTGCAGGGGGCGGTGCAGACACATCTAGCACTCAACTTTCTAGCAGTGATGTCACCAGTTGAACACTCAGTCGTTTTCTAGGAGAGGGAGGGGCAGCTGCTCAGAGATTCAGGAGGATTACTCGGATATGGAGAATTAAAACAAAAAAATTGCATTACCAGATGGTTGGAAACTCCAAAAACTTGATTTTGTATGATTTAGTCCCTCTAAGTATTTACTGTAATTCCACATGTGTTAATTCGTAGTTCTGATGCCTTCAGTGTGAATCTACATTGTCAATAGTCATGAAAATAAAGGAAACTCATTGAAAGAGAAGGTGTGGTCAAACTTTTGGTCTGTACTGTAAAACTGTCTACAGTCAGTGATCAGTGGGAGCAAGTAGAAGACAGGATGGACTGAATGGGCCTCATGAAAACAGAACAAACAGCAAACCTGGGTTTAGTTTAGACTCTGACCTACATTTAAAACCACATAAAATGTGTTTCTGAATCAGCTTCCTATCATCTGAATAACATCACCAGGATTGAATAAAAACGGCTTGATTTCCAGGAGGCCAGACGCCTCCATCAGGGTCTTCCCTGGTCAGCTGATGCAGAATGCTGCTAGCAGAGTCCTGACCAACACCAGGATGTGGATCGGATCAGAACCGGGTCTTAAATCACAGCACTGGTTCCATGTTAGTCAAAGAATGGATCTAAAGTTCTGCTGGTGGTCCAGAAAGCTCTACAGGATTCTGGTCTGAAACACGTTCCTGAGCTCCTGCTCCGGTGGGAACCATCTAGACCCCTCAGAGACCAAAGGCGTCTCTCCACTGGTACCTTTTTGCCGAGCCGTGCTGTACTATCGGTGACACGGCCCGACTCGTTAAGTTTTGCTTCACAGTTGCAACAAACCAGAGCGTCTGAGGTGAGCGGGTCCGTCATTTGGTGGGCGGCGCCAGAGTGCGTAGCGGGGAGTCAACAAAGGCTCGGAGAGGAAGAAGAACAATGGCGACCTCACTAGCGATCTTGAGCTTTTTGCTCAGTCTGTGGCTTTCTGTAGACGCACGTCGAAGAGAAATCCTCTCTTATCGAAGAATAAAGAGCCCAGAAAAGCTGCACACTTCAAGGAAAAACACGGTGGAGTACAAAGGAGTGTGAGAAGCTCTGCAGGAGAATGACGGTACAGAGAGGACCCCGGCAGCTTGTGTGGGTAAGCTGATGCTAATACTACCCCGATGTGGTGGGCTATAAATACGCTCTGGGTATTTATTTAGCGTAAAAACCTATGCTAACAAGTCGGCTTTATAAATAAGTATTCTGTGTGTGCGTGTTTTAGATGACGGCTCTGTGAAGTGGTCGCAGCCGACCGTCGGTTCGGTCGTTTAACCGGGCCTTGCGGTGATGAGACGTTCTTCTGGGTTTCACCGAAGCTCAGTGGCTGCAGAACTTCAGGATGTGGGAACAAATTCATCTACATCGTCCAACGTCCAGCGCTGGAGCGACGCGGCCTTTCGCGTCTGTGTCCCCTTAAAGAAAGGTGTTGTCATATACATGCTACGAATTCTATGAATTACAAAACCCAAAACTGTATGTTTTGTACTAAAGCTGTGTGCTTTTTTTAAATCACCACTACAATGTGTTTTACACATAATATCCCATCTTTGAGTAGGATTTTTCATCATTTTTACTTATTTAGCAGCGCAAGACTTTGTTGCTTTTAACAGCCAGAGCAAATGTTGCTACCAGATTTTTAAAATGTCGCTGAACGCTGATGCCAGACATAATATTGTAAAATGATTCCACCAACCGGCCTGTAACGAAACTGCAAATGAAAATACAAGCGTATAACTTGGACGTTTTTATTGGACAGGTATAGAAGAAGTTCAGAAACAAAAGTCCAGCTGCACATGTCTGTGGGTCATGGTTTAGTCTGCAGCATCCCAGGAAGGTTTGATTGAAGGCAGATTGAAGGCATCGCGTCATCTCCACCCTCCGTAAGCCGGTTTCCTGCTTCTGCTCCATCAGAAGAAGGTGTTGATCCCGCTGCAACGTATCGCATATATTTTATTAAAGTACTATGCTTACAGTGCATTTAAAACATACACTAAGAATTCAAATTAAGGAATAGAAACAAATATGTCTCGCTGTGCTGCAGAAAACTTTAAGTGGGTCATTCATATTTACAAAAACAAACAGCATCAGAACTAATTTGGATAATCGGTAATAAAAAAAACTGTCATACTGATAATATGCAGCTGAATATGTTAATATTGTGAATAAAACATACAAGCGGCATGAAATTTGCTTCTTAGCGAGGGTACGAGAAAGCGAGTTCAGGACTTCGGCGTTCTCCGTTTCTCTGCTTCGGCCTGCAGGTGAGAGCCATCGACTATGAACCACCGTCAGCTCCTCCTTAATAACTTCTCACAGCGAGCAGCTCCACCCAGCTCACACTGAATCTTCTCTTCAGCCAACAAACTCAGAAATGCTGAAACTCCGTTTGGATCACAGCGCTGGTTTTTAACGTCGTCTTTGTTCTTCAGCAAACACTGAACACATCCACTCGCTGTGGCGAGGTTTCAAAATGGCGGTCGCTTTTGTTGTTAACTCTCCAGCGACTCCGCCCCCGACAGCCGTCCGACGTCGGAACCACAGCCGAGGTGGAACGGCTCGGAGCGGCTCAGCCGGGACTTCTGCTGGTGGAGAGTAAACGGTGCTGAGGATGAGTCGATCCGAGTCGTCCCGGTGGAGAGACGCCTCAACAGAGAGCAGCGTTTCTGGAACCAGAACGTAACAAGGCGTGGCGGCATTCAGTTTCTAAGCTCCTCCCATCTGGAACCAACTGCCTGAAAACATTAAATGTTTATTACAGCTTCTCATGGAGACAACGGCAAAAAGAAACCAGAATAGGCATCAAGGAAATCAGATTTGACAGAAAAACTAAGGTGAGGCGTTCTTATCAAATAAATCACGTGTTAGAGGATTCGAACTTTTCAGCAGCGTGACAAACAGTTTCTGCAGTTTTACATTTTTCACAAGATTCAAGCAGGATAAAAAACAAACCAAATTCAATTATAAAACAGTTCATGTTTGGCATTTGTGTTTTTTTCCCCCCATTTATTTTGTGGATTTTGGATTTGCTGGGGCTGGGTGTTTATTCAAATTTCAAGAAATGATTTGATTCCGATTCTCAAGAGTTAGAATCGATTATCACGATTCGATCCGATTCAATCTGATCCTGTTCCATATAGATATGAGTCAGTGTGTTATTTTTTGAGCTGTCATCATAATTGTATACCTGTAATTCGGTGAATTAACACTGAGTCTGTAACAGTTTACCAGCAAACAACTAATAACACTTTCAGAACTAAACCTTAAAACTTGCCTATTTTAGCTGTAAAAAAAGGGCAAAGTATGTTAAACAATTAAACTGATTTTTGAAGTTTGAATAGATTTGATTCTTATCATTTTTTATAAGAATTGATTCAGAATCATCTTTTTTTCAACCCAGTCCAAGTATTTACCCATAACGATGATAAGGTTAATCAAAAGTGAAAGATTCCCCATCAGTTTACAATTAAAGATAAGGAAATCTTTGATTGTTTCCCGTTTCCTGCACCTCTGACAGTTGCAACATCTTTTACTTGATAAAACTGTTTAATTTTTTCTACTTTCTAGATTTCCTTTCATGTTCTGTAAATTGCTTCGCATCATCTTGTGCGTGAAAAAAAACAAAACTTCCTCCTGTGTTGGTCAGCAGATGGCAGCATCACACAGTCCCGTTTGTCCTGCAGCCCTATCTGGTCCTCTGATGGAGGTTGAGCTCGGAGTGAAGCGAGACGGAAGAACGAACTTCAGTTGATGATAAAAAAGACTAAAAGCTGGGAATAAACAGGCGCATGAAGATGACATTAATCCCATTTCTGTCTCAGATGTTTGGGTATTAATGGAGCAGACGGTGGCTAGCTCCGTCAGCTGCTCATCCATCAGCAGCTGCACCTGTTTCCTGTCTGGAGAGTTTAACCTGCAGGTGGAGGTCAGCCTCTGGCTCTGCAGGGAGCCGCCTCTCTCTCTCTCTCTCTCTCTCTGTGTGCGTGATGGATGTTTGTTAATCAGCAGATCTGTTTCACCAGCCACTGCTCTGACCTCTGACCCCTCAGGCAGCATGAATAAAAACGCTGTGTGATGGAGGAGCGGAGAGCTGCGGCTTCCAACAACAACGTAGGGATGTTCCTGAGGTACCAAGAAGGAACGGCTCATCATCCCAACCCGCAGCGACCTCATTCAGCCGCAGGAAACCAAACCCCAGATCAGGGATGCAGCGATGCCACTTATTTCAAACCGACACCGATAATTGGATCTGAGTACTTCCCAATGCAGACAGGTTTTTATTTTCTTCTCTGCTTGTTACGACAAATGATGGTGAATTAGATAAAAAATTAAATACGTATTTATGACTCCTGGAACATAAGTACGTTTCCACAGCAATGCAGCCATGCATGCATTCCCCTACGTCACGCACACCAACAAACTCTTCATCAAATCACAGCTCTGAGCCACATTTTTTTCAATGATAAAACTATTTTGACAAACAACAACCCCAGCACTGACTTTAAAGCGTTTTTAACAGAAAAGATAAAAAACGCCAAGTGTTTATTTTTCCTACCTGTGACGGGATCCTGCACGTCTAACGTCTATAATCCCTAAAGTTTGGTCCCATTCTGTCCATATAGTCATTTTAGATCTAATTCAAATGAAAAAATTTAATATTTAGACGAAAAATAGACAAAATTTAGATAACAAATTTAGATTTTAGATACAAATATAAAAATAGGCTATAAATATAAAGAAGTAAATATAAAACATTAATAAAAACTAAAGTAGATAAGAGTTAGACTGGCAGACACAACATTCAAAAGTCATAACACTTTACCAATAAGTTCCCAAATGTTTCCAATATTGATAGGTTTGGATAAATCATAGGAGCCTCTAAAGCGCCTGGAAATACCCAGAGAAAAAATGATGTAAAGATATTATTTTTAAAGATATACTTTTCAAATTTGAAATTTGAGTTGTCAACAAGTTATTCTGTTGCCACATAGTGTGTTTCAGTTCCCAGCTACCCATTGAAGCTTTCTGCACTTATATTTTCACAGGAAATTAAGGCAAGGATACTTTTTTTCTTCTTCTGTGGTTTATAAAGCTCATAACGTGTTACGAATCATACTTACAGTGATTCTGACTGCTCTGGGTAAAACTAGAGGGTGTTACCTTTACAAAGAGCCCAGACATTTATTTGTACTGCAGAGGGTTCAAAAACAGCAATGATTCTAATTTTGAGATCACAATAAATGTGATTTATTACTCGTAATCATAAGGGGTTATTATTAAATGACCATAAAACTAAAATTTCAAATGAATTTTTCATCTCATCCGGAAACATGCAGAAATGATGAATTTTATGAATCAGTCAGTCCTATCCGTGATAAATAACACAACACTCACGCAATCAGAAACTAGCCTGGTTCTTTATCAAAAATACAAAGAGAAAACATGGAGGAGAGTCTTTCAGTGTGCTCAGTTACTACGGTAACAGAGGCAGCTCCCGGGTGGTTACCATGGAGACAGACACAGGTAACAGCTGAAGGTGTGCTGACAGTAGAAGCAGTAGGTTTATTAGCATTATGAAGCATTAGATGCTCTCCATACATACATACATATACATATATATATTAAATTAAATTAAAACTTATTGAAAGTTTTCGCCTCGTCCTCTTCTTCTCCCATTCTCTCTGGACGTTTCGTCCTCTGCTGTCCCCGGTTCTCCTGCAGCTCTGTTCTGATCTCCCAGGAAGGGTTCTGGTTCTGGTCGCCGGTTCCACCGGCTGTGTCCCAGAAAACATCAGGTTTGTCGCCTGAAATGTGAGGACATTCTGCCTGGTCCTCAGTTTCTGACGCGTCCCTGAGTTCTACCGGTTGGTTTTAGAGAGATGGAGGGAATGAAGTTTTAGTTCAGGTCGGGAAAAGTGTGTGGTTCAGGCAGAATAAAGCGGTAAAATGAATGGAAGTGTGTGTGTGTGTGTGTGTGTGTGTGTGTGTCCACAGGAAGACAAACAGTCCTTGTCGGCTGTGATTTCAGCAGATTACTCCGTCGATCTGAGCGCGCTCTGATGTCTCTGGGTAAACATGGACGCTCTCATTAGCAGCATTAGAGCTCATTAGCTGTCAGTAATCTGCAGTCAAACATGGAGCTTCATCCAGCTGAGCGATGCATTCAGGGGCTCCGTCTCTGATGGGAAACATCTGTGACAGCCTCATGAGTTCTTTGGAAGCTTCTCAGAGGAACGTCTTCTATGTGAACTGAGAGCAGAACATCTTCAGGACTCGACAGGAAATGCTTCTTCCTGTTTGGATGTTAAGCAATCAAAAGCAAATCATATCATATTCACAAATATAGTGGTGACAAACATATGGAAGGCTAAAGCAGATTTTCTTCTTGAATATAATTGAGAAGGCAAAAAGGGATAGAACTACAATTAAATGGACAAATTACCAATAACACACACATAGCTCCAGATTTTTTTAATAGATTCTTCATTGATTCTGTTTCTGCAATTGCAGTTTTAAATCTAATAATTCGAACATTTCTCCTATAAATGACATTTTTTTTTTTAGCATAATCAGTGTCACAGAAGCTGAAGTTTTGCAAACAATAAGATCACTTGAACCTTCTAGAACAAAATACATATTAGGCATAAATAATCTTACGTTGAATCACCTTATAGTTCCACTCTGATAACTAATCGATTTCTGACTCGGGATTTCCAGGTATATGGAAGTCACCTGTTATCATTCCTATCCATAAAAATGGTGGTACTTTGCCGCTTTCTAATTACAGGCCCATTAGTATCATAGCCATGATGTCAAACGTCGCAGAGAAACGTAATGTGCTAATAAATTATTACACATCTCAACAACTTTCAACAAATTTTCTGGTTTCAGATCTCAGCACTCAGCAGAGACTAACCAAACTAACCAAGTTCAACTTTCATTAAATGCCGTAAAGTTGATGGCATCATATGTGAGTCAGAGAGGAGGATTCCCATCCGGTTCATTCTGTCCAACGGTGTCCCGCAAGGTTCCATTTTGGGCCCCTTTGCGTTTCTCTCCATACGTAAACGCCCTCCCTTCGGTTTGTTCCGATGTTTTGGCTCACGTATACGCTGATGATGCAGTCATTTACACGCATGGTAAAAATACGCCTCAAACAACCAATGGTGTTGGTTGCAGTGACGTCTAAAGCTAAACGGTTGCCATGTTCTTCTCCAAAGCAAACAGCACACATATACAGGCGGAGGTTTTTGTGGCAGGAGAATGAGAGTTGTGCCAGAATTCAAACATCTTGGGGTTTAAATTCATGCAAAAGTGACATGAACAGAGTCTGTAACTGTGTCTAGTTTGATCTGTGAAATTTTAGATTCATACGGTCACATTTGTCACTGCGGGCAGCAAAAAATCTTCATGCTCGCTATGGTCTTACATAGTGTCTTATAACCTGGTGGCAGAGACATTTTACAAACAGCTAATCAGAAATACTGCACGAAAAAACGTTAAGGTGTCACCACTGTCCCATCTAA
This sequence comes from Apricaphanius iberus, assembly GCA_028564705.1. Classification (NCBI taxonomy): domain Eukaryota; kingdom Metazoa; phylum Chordata; class Actinopteri; order Cyprinodontiformes; family Aphaniidae; genus Apricaphanius; species Apricaphanius iberus. The sequence goes on along the minus strand of JAPXFQ010001098.1, from coordinate 5,092 downwards.
CGAAACCATAAATGTCATCAAGTATTCAACTTCTGTCTCGTTTTTAAAATGGTTAATGGCCTTTCGTCCCCTCCACTCAACAAGTGTGTGAAAATAAGATTATCAGGAGGAGACGGAGTTATTCCTCTGTGCAGGCGTGGCTTTAGTCAGAGCGTTTTCGTAGCTGCTGTCGTGGTCTCAAACCACCCCCGCGTTCAGGAGTTCGTTGGAGCTTCAAATCTTCAGTAGAGAAAAACCTGGCTGAGACTTAATTTAGTTTCACCTCTGCAGAGCGTGGAGAAGACCTGTCCCCAGCAGGCTGAGTCCCAGGCGTTCTGAAGCTCTTCTGCAGGCAGGCTCGTTTTATTCATTCAACATGGTGGCTCACAGCACACACACACACACCAATACATTTGCTGATTTATTTCCCCACACACACATTTCAGTTACATCTTGCGAGATAACAGGGTACCTGGTGGTGCCTGATCCCTGCAGCTTCATCTCTGAAAAACAACTCCATATATGGTACAGCACATCTCATAGCAGATACTACTTCCTCTTAGGCCTTTAGCGACTTTCAGCAAGCATGAAACATTTAATCACATTAAAAATCCTCATTACTGCACAAGAGTGGAACTAACCACATCCAGTCTGTTTAAAAAGCATTCGATAAATCGGCTAATATTACAACAAAATTGTCAACAGTTTTGATCAACGCATTTATATCTACGGATCGATTTATAAATGTATTGTTTCGTTTTATGGGAGGGGTGCAACGGTAGGACGGAATATTAGGGCCATTGTGAACAAACAATGTATATTTTGGAGTAAATTTCTGCCCAAAGACTCAGAACTCGGAACTTCCCAGATGCAACAAAAGTCGTAAAATTACGAGTTAAAAGACATAAATTCTTAGAGTAATTTAAGATATTTAAATTAAGAAATTTCAATGATTAAAGGCGGACTTTTTTTTTCGTAATATTTCCTGACTTAAAAATATCTTAGGTTAGATATCGAAAATGTATTTCTTAGCTTCTTCTCACAAATCTTCTACTTTTCTACATCAGAAATTAAAATATCCGAAAAAAATCTAAAAATGTATGTCTTGTAACTCGCAATTTTACAATTTTTTTTATTTATTTTTTTAAATCTAAAATATATATAAGTAATCTCCGAAATTCTGAGATTTTACTCGTAATTTCGCAACTTTATGGCATCAGAATTTCCCAGTTTTTATCTCTGGAAAATATTTGACTTTAATCTAAGAATTTCTGAGTTTTTGTGGGTCCAGAAATGTACTTTTCTTTTTAACGTTTAATACGGTCCTAATACTCCTTTATAATAATGGCAAAAACGGCGCGTTAACTACTGATTACAGCGACTATAGAACCTGATCTCTGAGCTGACCAATCACAGGCAGACGCTCTACGTTGACGGATAGAGAATTAGGCTCTACTCCATCCATCGTTGCCCAGGTGACGGAGCGCCCTTGCGTCGATGATTATGGCGCTGCGTCTATCCGTTTCGACGTAGACGGATGAGGATAAACTAAACCTTTAGCTTCTCTGCCGGATGGTGAGACATTCTCCAAGCTGAAGTTCATCTCTTCTCCTGCTTCTCAGGTTCGTCTGACAGGCAGGAAGTGGCGGTGGAGTCAGTTCTTCACGCCTGGGATGACCGACCTCTTGTGGCAGCGCTTTATGAAGATAATCAGACTCATCAATCACAGCAGAGCCAGTTTGGAGGGAAATGGTCCTGGAGACTAATGAGAGAGCAGAGCAGACGCTGCTCCTGCAGCTGCATACATTAATCTCTGCCCAGACGGCCTCACCTTCTCCAGCACAGGTTACCAGAACCTCCAGGTTGTTCCCCAACACAACCAGAACCACACCGGAGCATCACTGGTTCTGTCTGAGCTCCTGTCTCTGAGAACCCACAGACGACAGGCGCAGACCTAACCAACACATCAGAGAGCAAAGGATGCTGCGCTGATCAGTCCTGTCCAATCGCTGAAGAGGCAGCTGTGATATGACCAGATTCTGCTGAGAATCCTCCACGAGGGAAGGGGGCGCTATAGTCGCTGTAATCAGCAGTTAATGCAGCGTTTGGCACTATAGATGATTTATAATGAAAGGATAATTTATCTAATATGTTCTTTAGGTCATTCTGAACACCAGGAGGTGCAGAGAAACAACCAATCAGACGCTGAGTTTGTTTCTAGATGATTCTATGAGCTTCTAGTAAAAACCTTTGCAGCTTAATAAAAACTTCGTCCATTACTCCTTTAGGGGGAAATATGTTCACAAACGAAGAAAATAAACTCTAAACCAGAAACAACACTGCAATGGTAGACAGACCCACCATGAAACGTTAGCGCCCCCTGCTGTCCTGATGGGGAACTGCTTTGCAACAATCAACGGAGAACTATAAACCAGAAACGTCTCCATCAGTAGATGTCTGGGTGCAAACTTACTGATGGAGACGTAAAAAACTGGGCTTCATTCAGAATCACAACTAATGTAGTTCCTGACTGTCATCTGGACCAGAACCTCCATTCATCCATCTGTTCATCCATCCATCCATCCATCCATCCATCTGTTCATCCATCCATCCGTTCATCCATCCATCTGTTCATCCATCCATCCATCTGTTCATCCATCTGTTCATCCATCCATCCATCTGTTCATCCATCTGTCATCCATCCATCTGTTCATCCATCCATCCATCCATCTGTTCATCCATCCATCTGTTCATCCATCCATCCATCTGTTCATCCATCCATCTGTTCATCCATCCATTCATTCATCCATCTGTTCATCCATCCATCCGTTCATCCATCCATCTGTTCATCCATCCATCCATCTATTCATCCATCTGTTCATTCATCCATCTGTTCATCCATCCATCCCTCTGTTCATCCATCTATCATCCATCCATCTGTTCATCCATCCACCACGTTCATCCATCCTCCATCCATCCATCTGTTCATCCATCCATCAGTTCATCCACCGTTCATCATCCATCCATCCATCTGTTCATTCATCCATCTGTTCATCCAATCTGTTCATCCATCCATCCGTTCATCCATCCATCTGTTTCATCCATCTCAATCTGTTCATCCTCCATCTGTTAACATCCATCTCATCATCTCATCCATCCATCCGTTCATCCATCCATCTGTTCATCCATCCATCCATCTGTTCATCCATCCATCCATCCATCTGTTCATCCATCCATCTGTTCTCCATCCATCTGTTCATCCATCCATCCATCCATCTGTTCATCCATCCATCCTTCCATCCATCCATCCATCTGTTCATCCATCCATCTGTTCATCCATCCATCCATCCATACATCCATCTGTTCATCCATCCATCCTTCCATCCATCCTTCCATCCATCCATCCATCTGTTCATCCATCCATCCTTCCATCTGTTCATCCATCTGTTCATCCATCCATCTGTTCATCCATCCATCCATCCATCTGTTCATCCATCTGTTCATCCATCCATCTGTTCATCCATCCATCCATCCATCCATCTGTTCATCCATCCATCCTTCCATCCATCCATCCATCTGTTCATCCATCCATCTGTTCATCCATCCATCCATCCATCGTTCATCCATCCATCCATCCATCTGTTCATCCATCTTTTCATCCATCCATCTGTTCATCCATCCATCCATCTGTTCATCCATCCATCCATCCATCTGTTCATCCATCTTTTCATCCATCCATCTGTTCATCCATCCATCCATCTGTTCATCCATCTTTTCATCCATCCATCTGTTCATCCATCCATCCGTTCATCCATCCATCTGTTCATTCATCCATCTGTTCATCCATCTGTTCATCCATCCATCCGTTCATTCATCCATCCATCCATCCATCCATCCATCTGTTTATCCATCCATCTGTTCATCCATCCATCCATCCATCCATCCGTTCATTCATCCATCCGTTCATCCATCCATCCATCTGTTCATCCATCCATCTGTTCATCCATCCATCTGTTCATTCATCCATCCATCCATCCATCTGTTTATCCATCCATCCATCCATCCATCCATCCGTTCATTCATCCATCCGTTCATCCATCCATCCATCTTTTCATCCATCCATCCGTTCATCCATCCAGCCATCCATCTGTTCATCCATCCATCTGTTCATCCATCCATCTGTTCATCCATCCATCTGTTCATCCATCTGTTCATCCATCCATCCGTTCATCCATCCATCCATCCATCTGTTCATCCATCTTTTCATCCATCCATCTGTTCATCCATCCATCCATCCATCCTTTCATCCATCCATCCATCCATCCATCCATCCATCATCTGTTCATCCATCCATCCATCTGTTCGTCCATCCATTCATCCATCCATCTGTTCATCCATTCCCATCCATCCATCTGTTCATCCATCATCGTCATCCACTGTTCATCCATCTGTTTATCCTCCATCTGTTCATCCATCCATCATCCATCCAACCATCCATCCACAATCTGTTCATCCATCTGTTCATCCATCCATCCATCTGTTCATCCATCCTTCTGTTCATCCATCTGTTCATCCATCCATCCATCTTTTCATCCATCTCTCTGTTCATCCATCTGTTCATCCATCCATCCATCTGTTCATCCATCTGTTCATCCATCCATCCATCTGTTCATCCATCCATCTGTTCATCCATCTGTTCATCCATCCATCTGTTCATCCATCCATCTGTTCATCCATATGTTCATCCATCCATCCATCTGTTCATCCATCCATCTGTTCATCCATCCATCTGTTCATCCATCCATCCATCCATCCATCTGTTCATCCATCCATCCATCCATCCATCCATCTGTTCATCCATCCATCTGTTCATTCATCCATCTGTTCATCCATCCATCTGTTCATCCATCCATCCATCTGTTCATCCATCCATCCATCTGTTCGTCCATCCATTCATCCATCCATCTGTTCATCCATCCGGTCATCCATCCATCCATCTGTTCATTCATCCATCTGTTCATCCATCTGTTCATCCATCTGTTTATCCATCCATCTGTTCATCCATCCATTCATCCACCGATCTGTTCATTCATCGATCTGTTCATCCATCTGT